>JAMQGT020013372.1:0-106728 GCA_024447675.2 Pterophyllum scalare
ATTAAAACCGCAAGCGGTGATGATCCCAGGCGTGACCCCGCGCCCCACCTGGCTCGCTTCGCGAGCCCGAGGCGCGCTCGGTCAGCCCTCCGCGCCTTCCGCTCGATCAGAACGATGGCCAGAGCATCCTCTACCCAACGCCCTGCATCAGGGGCAGCCCCATCAGGGGGACCTGCATTTAGGGGGACCTGCATTTAGGGGGACCTGCACCTCCCCGCTTTCAACAGACAGCCCAATCCGGGATCTGGGAGGTGGTCACAGCTGTGGCGTGCAAAAGAGGTAGCATGGGTCCTGATCGCGGAGTTTTTTCGATCAGGATACATCTTCAGCAAGCGTCGCACACCAATTTTCATGCATTTCAGAGAAACTAACTTCTGTGGACGCCATACAAAATGTATGTGCTTCTGTAGGGGGCGCTCTTGCCACCCATAGCCTTGAAGCTTGCAGTCATGGGTTCAGCCTGGGTGGGCACACAGCACGATTACAATTTCAGCTTGATTGTGCAAGCAGCATGTCTGAATGCGTGCACCACAAATGTTCTGTGGCGAGAGAAAATCCCAAGGTTAATTTACGACCTGGTGTGACAAGGCCGTTGAACATTTTGTTGAAGCCACACAGAACTTTTTGATGGGCTACTTTGTGTAGATGATCTGGAGCGGTTTTGGTGTCACTGGGTCAGACTGCCCAGGACGAGTTCATTCAAATAGGAGGCCTGGAATTAGGGCAGCCGACACTTCAATCGAAGATGGCCGACTTCCTGTAGGTTTTTGGGTATGGGTCCAAGAGACTTTTTTGTACGTTCTTTAGAATGTGAACGTGGCCTCAACGATTTCAGATGTATGGACAGAAAATGTGATGGCTCGGGGCTACGCAGCAAAACATGCTATTTTTGTCAACCTTTCCGATGCCACTAGGTGGCGCTCTAACAATTATGGACATGATGTATCATCAATGTGTTCAGGGCAGGAGGCTTATGCGTACCACTGAAGTTTGAGGCAGTCGGACGAGGTGGCTTTGAGTTACAGCCCTGAAAATGGAGGCAACTGCTACAAACGTTAGCATATCAATGTGAATTTACCGGACCTCCTGTTGGGTTTCGGGGTATGGGTCCAAGAGACTTTGTGCGTACCCAAGCATGTTGCACCAGCATAGACTTCAGACAGACAGAGCAACATAGCACTGGGGCTGATGTTTAGAATCTTCGGTGTCGTGAAAAAAAAGTCCAAATTCAGAGGTGTTGCCATGGCAACACTGTTTAAACTTTTAAAAAACGACGAATAACTTTTGATGCCCCGCTTGTGATGATCTGGAGCCATTCTGGTCTCACTGGGCCAAATGCCCTAGGACAAGTTAATTCAAATAGGAGGCCTGGAAATGGGGAAAAATGACACCTTCAATTGAAGATGGCCGACTTTCCTGTAGGCTATCGCTTATGGGTCCAAGAGACTTTTTTGTACGTCTTAGGGTGCTACATCAGCCTCCACAATTTCAGATATGTAGATAAAATGTAACTCCGGGGCTAGGCAAAAAACATGCTATTTTATGATATTTGCAGGTGCCACTATGGTGGCGCTCTAACATTTATGGACTTTATGCATATCAGTGTGTTCAGGACTGGAGCCTTATCAAACCACTACGAATTTTGAGGCAGATTGGTCAAGTTGGCTTTGAGTTACGGCCATTTTTGTCTTCACGACAGAAACATCCAACTTCGGCGTCCACCACAGTCACGCCCTTTGGAGAAAACTCACAGTTTTGAAATTGGTGTAAGGCCAACTCCTTAAGGCTTTGCAGGGATATTTGAGATGGTTTTGCTCAACCACTTTTGAACTGGACCTCAAAGAGTAAAAAATGACATTTCCTGCTCCCACTAGGTGGCGCTGCGAATTGTCATAAAAAATTCCAATATCCATGTGTTCAGGGACGGATGCTCATCCTACTGAAGAAGTTTAAGCCCGATTGGACTATGTATGGATGAATGAGAGTCAATCAAAATTTCATGGCGAATCATCGAATTTCAGGGGGCTTTTGGGCCACTCCCCTTTGGCAAAAACTCACCATTTTACAACCGTAGATTCCCCTTGGTGTGTACATTAAACCAACCAAATATGAAGTTGTTAACATCTAAAACCTCTGAGTCAAATGTTAAAAAGTCTGAGGGATGCAAATCGCCAAATTTGCATGTTTAATTAAAAATGGCAGACTTCCTGTTGGGTTTAGAGGATGGCTCCAAGAGGATTTTTGTGCGTCTGGATATGATAAACGTGTGTATAAAGTTTCAGAAATGTATGCCAAACACAGCGGTGGGGCTGTAGTTTAGGGGGCGCTAGAGAGCCATTTCTGCTGGCCCTTGCGCCATCAAAATACTTAAATTTTCACCAGGTATGATAGCACGCGCAAAATTTGATGAGTTTTGGGGTATGTCAAAGCCGCCAAAAAAGCAATCATTTTGCCTAAATAAAAAAAATAATAATAATAATAATAATAAACAACACAGATACAATAGGGCCTTCGCACACTACTGTGCTCGGGCCCTAATTACTAACAAGCTCAGTTGTTCTCAAACTTTTTCTGCTTTCTTCTTCTGCCTGAATGCAGAAGCTGGAAAATGTTCACACTCCACATCCCGTCACTGTTTAATCACCCAATGAGAATAAACTGAATTTCAGTAAAGTTTACTTTACAAATGAGTTTCCTGCACCAGCAAACTAATTTTTTGTCTTTTCCCACCTATAAACAGGATGTTCATTCAAGTCCCCCCTCCCCCCTGCACTGAATTGAATTGAATTCAATTATCCACATCCAACCTGCAGTGTTTCGATTCCCCACCAACAGTTTTAAGAAGAGCTGCAATAGCAACACTTGCATTTAAAGCAAAGAAAAGCAATCAAGCAATCGCATTAATGAGCCACTTCCACTTAAATGAACAGGACAGAGACCTTAGAACAGAACTGGAGGGAAGGAAAGAAATCCAACGTAAACTGAGATACTGCTGTATCAGCACTGGAGGAGTAGCACATATACTGTAAGATCTGCCAAAGAAGCTATACTATACTTGCATCTTTCAAGTGTGCATATGTGTTAGACAGTGAAAGAAAGGGGGGGGATAAAGCTATACTCAAAAGTGTCCACATAAGTGGTCATGTGCACATGAATACTTGCCAAGTTCCACTTTCCTGGCAAACATGAGATTTTGGACGGTTGAGCAATTTCTGAACAAATGTGCATTTCAGCTGCTCAAATGTGCACACATGTGAAGATGCACATTCTAGTGATAGAATTTTTCACATGTGCTGAGAGTGGCTTATATCCAAATTAAAGGGTTTCTGTGGACTGCTTATGTGCAGGTTTCAATCACTAGTCACCCTTCATCCATACACACCTACTTCAAAGGTACTATTTATCTGTAAACTGCAGTAAAAGGACCAGGTTTGGTTTATTTTGATTTCTATGCACAGAAATCAAAATTCGATAGGTTAAGCAGTTTTAAATGTTACCAGCTGAGACAACGAATACTATTAACTGATTCACTGATTCAGACTATGGAAACTTAAACTAATGCATCGATACTCTCAGTGTTAGAATATTCCAAATAAATGCAGACTTCAGGATCAGCTCGCGGGCCCAGATCTCAAATATTCCCAACAAAAGCTGCGTAAAACAATGCTGCTAAATCCTGTCAGTGATGCAATGACTCACAAGTAGCTGGGCCTCACGGTCAAATAATTCCCTCAGAAAATGCAGAGAAAAAGGCCTTCAGTTCTTATTTTAACAACACTAAATCACACCAAAACAAACTTGGTCTGGTTTCACTAAATCGCATTAGTGCATTCAGACCATCTTTGCTCAAACCAAAAGGATCCTTGCTGACGAAGCTCCAAAACTGAGCTGCGATCACACGGCTATTGTTTCGTAAGCCGTTTGCCACGGATATTGTCCTTTTAAACAAAAGTAACTTCATTTAGCTTGTAGTCATCACGAAAGCTGTTTCGAGCTATGTTTTTCATTCAGGATCAGTAAAAATAAGCCACTTTAAACATGCACAGGCACTGCTGTTAAGGTGCTAAGATCAACAAGACAATACGACGCAACAGTCGCATTCTGATTTAGACAGTGACCACATCCAAACTAAAAGCCCGCGATCATCCAAATTCAACATTTTAAATCATTTTCCTGCAGCAGCTCTTTTTAATTAATACTCTGTGATTCTTTTCCTCCATGCTTGGACATTTCCTACTTAATAAGATGTGTCATTTCTTTAATCCCCTTCCGTCTGAAAGTCCTTAACTAAATCTTTGTTAAATCCAAAGTCTTGAGGGGAAAGTGGCAAAGAAGACTAACCTTAGTTAACTCTCACAAAGTTTGAACTTTTGATCAGATAAACAGCACTTATCTCTCTTTTCCCACTCAAAGTTCTCACACAAATCCCCTCTAAGTCCAATATGTGGTAAGAAAGCTCATAAGTGTACTGTAAATATCTGGAGTAAGTTTGGCCTTCGGGATATAAATCATTGTTTCAACAGAAGCTTTGTGAGACAGTGGAGTGGGAAGTATGTGAACTGTTTTTTATTTTTTATTTATTTTACCTGCTAATTGGTGGCAGTTATGCTTTAAGTCAGCTGGAATTTCTCTCAGGTGAACTGGCTTTGCACAGTTTCTCAAGCAGGGCTTAAAGGAAGAAAGCCTCACTAAGCACAGGTGAGTTTAAATGTACAGGCTGTTTGCATACCACTATGCGCTCAGCAGCCACTTTCTTAGGTACAGTACACCTGGCCAGTACTGCGTTGGGCCCAGGTGCTGGAAATATTCCTCAGAGATTCTGATCCATATTGGCATGATAGCATCAAACAGTTGCTGCAGATTTGTTGGCTGCACATCCATGATGCAATTCTCCTGTTCCATCACGTCCCCAAGACGCTCAATTGGATTGAGATCCGGTGATTGCAGAGGCCGTTTGAGTACAGCGAACTCATCATCATGTTCAAGAACTAGTTTGAGATGATTTGAGCTTCGTGACATGGCGTGCTATCCTGCTGGAAGCAAGTTTATAAAGTGATGGGCGTGGTCAGCAACAATACTCAATACAGTTAAGCTGTGGTGTTTAAACACTGGTCAACTGATACTAAGATCCACCACACCATTACACCACCACCACCACTCTGACCACTGATAAAAGGCAAGATGGATCCATGCTTTCATGATGTTTATTCGAAATTCTGACCGTACCATCCAGGTGTTGCAGCAAAACTCAAGACTCAATAGATACTTGAGTTACAGTTCAGAGCAGTCTATCTCCTCTGATATCCAAATGGCATTTCCCCCAGAGAACTGCCGCTCTCTGGGTGTTTCCTTCTGTTTCAGCCCATTCTCTATAAACCATAGAGAGTTTCTGAAATACTAGGACCTTTCATCCCCTTTCTTCCCCATTCTGGTGCACGATTTCAACTTCAGCAGGTTGTCTCAAGCATGTCTACATGCCTAATTGCGTTGAGTTGCTGCCATGTGATTGGCCGAATAGATATTTGTGTCAACAGGCAGTTGAACAGGTGTACCTAATAAAATGGCCGGTATATTTTAAAGGTTTGTGCTAGAATTCATTCTGAAGGTGACAGTAATTTCAGCGCAGCGACACAGGACCAGTCACAGAAATCCTGCAGCAGTGTGTGACAAAGCACTCCTCGGGACATGAAATAGAAAGCTGATGCTTTTTCTGAATTTGCCTCTCTGCCAGCGTCTCTCTCTTTCTCACTGACGGTTGAATGATTTAGTTGCTGAATCTGGATGCTGCACGCACGCACGTGGTCACACACACTTTGCACTCTAGCAGAGGCTCAAGGTCACTTTTGAGAACTGAATTTGATTTGTTGGGAGTCAACACAAGAGGAAAATAGGAAATTACGCGTGGGTGTCAGCCGTAGACCTCCACGCCAATCAAGTAATGAGGACTTGACTCCCCTTTGCCAATCATATTAGAAGGCTGCTAAATGCGATTATCTTTAAGATGGGGGAGATAGGGGAGATGAGGATATAGGGTGAGCATGGAAAATCTCAAGGTGGCTCTTCTATTCATTTCACCTCAAATAACACACCGTTGCCACACTTAACTAATGAAAATGTCTTCCATTACTGGGAGCTGATGTACCTGCTGATACTTTCTTAAACCAACTTGCTGGAATATGATCGCATTTACAGATGTGGGCAAAATTTTTGGTACCCTTCTGTTAAAGAAAAAAAAACCCCACGATGGTCACTGAAATAACTTGAAACCAACAAAAGAAATAATACATTTTTAAAAATTACTGAAAATTAACTAAAGAAAATCAAACAATGCTTTTGAATTGTGGTTCAACAGAATTCTGTTTGAAAAACAAACTAATGAAACTGGCCTGGACAAAAATGACGGCACCTTTAACTTAATGTTTTGTTGCAGAACCTTTGGTGGCAGTCACTGCAATCAAGTGATTTCTGTAATGCTCAATGAGACTTCTGCATCTGTCAGTGTGTTTTCTGGCCTAATTCCCCATGAGCAAACTGCTCCAGTTGTTTCAGGTTTGAAGGGTGTCTTCTTCAGACTGTTTCAGCAACTGCAACATGTTCCAGTGTTTTGTTCTTAGCCATTCCCGGGTGTTTTTAGCTGTGTTTTGGGTCATTATCCCATTGGAGGACCCACAACCTGCGACCGAGACAAAGCTTTCTGACACTGGGTGGCACATTTCGCTCCAGGATGGCTTGATAGTCATGAGATTTCATTGTGCTCGGCACGGATTCAAGACACCCTGTGCTGGATGCAGCAAAGCAGCTGCAGAACAGAACCGAGCCTCCTCCATGTTTCACAGTAGTTACGGTGTTCTTCTCTTGGCATGCTTCATTTTTGCATCTGTGAACATAGAGCTGATTGTGATTTGCCAAAAAGCTCCAGTTTTGTCTCATCTGTCCAAAGGGGTATTCTCCCAGGAGATCTGTGGCTTGTCAATATGCATTTTGGCAAATTCCAGTTTTCTTTTTTTTTTTTAATGATTTGCTTTCAACAGTAGTGTCCTGATCGGTCGTCTTCCAAGTCCACTTTGTCTCAACCAGCGATGGGTGGTGCGGTCTGACACTGATGTACACTGGCCTTGAAGTTCAAAGGGGTACCAACAGATGTTGTTCACATTATTTTATAAAAATTTTTTTCTCAACCAAGACTTAACAGGCTATGTGTATGTGTGTTTGATCACAATAAAATGTGGTCTTGGAGACATCGACTGTAGCAGGAGCTACCAAACATGTGGTGAAGAAGTATTATTGAATGTTCATGGGTCAAAATATGGTCTCTGCCTTTAATAGTTTCTGGACAACAGCAGAAATTGGTGATTCAGTTATGACAAAGTAACTGCGTGTATTTAATTGTAAGACATTATTTAAAAAAAAATAATACTCAATATTAATCATGTGCTTTATTTAACTTTTCATTTCCGCCTTTTATTATTTGGTCGTCATATTGATAAATTATACTGTGGTGATAAATTAACTGTCTACACTTCTACTGCGTAGGCCCCCAAAAGGGGTTTACATTGACAGAAGGAGAAGGGGGGGGGGCTTAAAATGGAATATGTTTTGCTTTCCCCCATAGATGAGAATAGGGCACTCTCTGAAGCTGTACTGAAAGCTAGAAAATCTCGTCAACTGAGAACATTCAGCTTTACAGAAAAGATGAAAATAATCCTATTCATACTCATATCTTAATTTAGCTGTGTGAAATCTTCAAACGTGACCGTCATTTTAATCTTAAATGCACACACACACTGCAAAGCTTCACGACTGTATTTTTCACATTTGGTGCCCCTGACAGAAGGACAGAAGGACAGACACCTGCCACCACATTAACACCAGTGAACCTAAATTGGAAAAAATCCTGTGTGAATCTTCTTGGCGCATTGACCTCCCTGTGGCTGAACATCCGTGTAAACCACGGATATGAAAAAAATATATCAAATTTAAATGTGCATTAAATCGGTAATTGAATGTGACTATTGACTTGTCCCTGCACTGCTGACTTTTGTGCTGATGCAGCAGTCTGGCGTGTCACTGCTGCCGCCTGAGGTCTTCAGAGTTTGATTGAGCGCCAGACCTTGGGACTAAATGAGCAGCTCACTTAACAGCTTCCAATTCTGTCAAACTAACTTCAACTTTTAGTTAGGAGTTGGGAGGCGCCGAGTCAGCATCGAAGCACTGAGGGGCAGAGGCAATCATTTAACAAGGAGGCAAAGGTGGATCCGGAATTTTAAGGTTGGAAGATTGGAGATTTTTTAGGATCCCACTGACTCTTAAACTACAGTCCAAGAACCCCAAAGTTACTGTATATTTCTTTATAAGTTTTCAGTAATTGTTTATAATTTCAATAAAGCAGTTGAATCAACAGAAAGCATTCTAGACCTCTCTTTATGTGGGATAGGATTCATAAGGTCTTATTAAAGACAATACATATGTTGATTACTGCACTTGCTGTTCATCCTAAAAGATGAACTGTTAATGAAGAGTCTGGCGCACCAATCCCTTGTTTTTTTAATCAAGATGGTGTATCAGCAACATATTGACAGGGACAAACTAACCATCCATCCATAATCGGGAACATTATTAAGGGATATAAACATACCTATGTGCAGGTGGTAAGCACCACTTATCTGTATGTGTGTCCATCCACACTGTTTTGCTCTGATAAGTTCCTTAAGTTGGTTAAAATATGCAGTCTTATATTGATCTCATGACCTCTTGTTCTTTTCCTCCCCCCGCCCTTTTGTTTCTTCCTGACATGGAAAATTGCAAAAAAGAAGTTTCATTGTACAGCACGCAGTTTAAAGCATCTGCATATGCGAACAACAGGCGGGTTATTTCAATTTTTTCACTTAGTGTCTGTATATCCCACCTAGGAGCTTTCTGCAGCTTGCACACAAGAACAGCATAAAAAAATAATATGTTGATGTCCTTTTTCGGTTGCTTTTTTGCAGTTGCAAAATATCTGTCTGGGCATCACGTGACCTGCACTGTCGATTGTGGCATTTGCAGCAAACTAGCACACATCCCAGCACTCTTCAAGCTTTGGATCTTAGTCCTGCTGAGTCACAGTTAAACATCGCTCTGTTTTCTTCCAAGTATCTGTAACCAAAGAAACCTTGGCGGATTACTTAATGCACTGGCAGCATCCTCTCTGTCACACACACTCTCATCCACGCATCGCTTAACATACTCAGCAAAACACTCAGTGGCAGGAAAGCAAATCCACAAACAGGTGAAAAATAATCACTGGATAAAAAAATAAAATAAAACGCTGTAGAAACAAGCCGCAAGATGTAATCTCAAAAGGCATTGATGAAGAAATGCAACCTGATTTATTCTGTTATTATTAAAACTGTTTCACTGAGGTCAGCTAGTCAGAGGAATAAATGCAGTTTAGATAACTGTCTGTCTATTAGGTGTTTTCTGTGTAGGCAAACACGCTTGTGTGGATAGTAGGGGTCAACACTAACACAAACATGGTAATATTTGTGTTCCAGATAATCAATGAGAGATAATCAGTGTTAGGGCTTAAGCTGTGCTTTTGGCTGATTGCTATTTTTACACTATGAACACCTCTATGTACACTGCTTTTAAAAAAAATCAAAGGAACACTTTTTTAATCAGAGTATAGCATCAAGTCAATTAAGCTTCTGGGGTATTGATCTGGTTGGTTAAGTAGCAGAACGGGTTGTTAACCAGTTTCAGCTGCTCTGGTGCACTAGAGTAGCAACAATGAGACAACCCCCAAAACAGGAATGGTTTTACAGGCGAAGCCCACTGACATTTTTTCCTTCCTCATTCTTTTCTAACTGTTTTTTTTACTAGTTTTGCAATTTGATACTTGGACCCTAATGAGGTTCCACTGGTAGTCCAACTCTTCCAGAATGGTGCATCAATACATACCAGTGCCAGGTTTGCTGTTTTACCCAGCACAGTCTCAAGAGCATGAAGGAGATTCCAGGAGACAGACATTTACACTAGGAGAGCTGGACAGGGCTGTAGAAGGTCATTAACTAATCAGCAGGACTGGTTTCTACTCCTTTGTGCAAGGAGGAACAGGATGAGCACTGCCAGAGCCCCACAAAATGACCTCCAGCAGGCCACTGGTGTGAATGTCTCATAATAATAATAACAATCAGAAAGGTGTGGCCTGAAGGATCGACATCCTCCAGTGGGCCCTGTGCTCACTACCCTGCACCGTGCAGAACACCAGAATTGGCAGGTCCACCACTGGCACCCTGTGCTTTTCACATATGAGAGCAGGTTCACTCTGAGCACATGTGACAGACGCGAAAGGGTCTGGAGAAGACGCGGAGAACATTATGCTGCCTGTAACATTGTTCAGCATGACCAGTTTGGTTTTAGGCCAGTGATGGTCTGGGGAGGCATATCCATGGAGGGACACACAGACTTCTACAGGCTAGGCAACAGCACCCTCACTTCCATTAGGTATCGGGATGAAATCCTTGGATCTTGGGACTGCACCATCGTAGAGTCTGACAGTGGGTTCTGGGTTCCTCCTGGTGCACGAAAATGCCAGGCCTCATGTGGTGAGAGTATGCAGGCGGTTTCTGAAGGATGAAGGAACTGATAACATCAACTGGCCCCCATAAATCTAAAGAACACTTCTGGGACATTATGTTTCGATACAGCCGACACCACCAGGTTGCACCTCACGCTGTCCGGGAGCTCAGTGATGCCCTGGTACAGATGTTGTCAGGCATGTATACTGTATAAGCACGTGGGGGCCATTCAAGGTACTGAGTACCATTTTGCAGTTGCTGCAATGAAATTTCATCAAAATTAATTAGTCTGCTGCATCTTTTTCACTTAGATTTTCAGTGTCTTTGAATTCAACCCTCTGTAGGTTGATCACTTTAATTTCCATCAAATGATGTGCCATCCCCTTGTTCCTAACACATTACCCAGTCCATATCAGTACATCCAGCATGATTTTTTTCCCTTTGAGATCTGTGTGTGTTTTCAAAGTTTTTATGAGAAATGTATATAAACATATGATGAAAATCTTCCATGCACATGCAACAATTGCCCCAGTAACTTTTGTGAGTCTGGAATGTTGTGCAGTTAACATCAGGCACGCGTGTTTTTGTGACCACTTGTGGATGCTCATTTTTGGTTTTTGCCATTTTGCAGAAGAGCACCATGTCGAAGTCTGCAAGAATTTCCATCAACAGGCCCAGGATTAACCCCTCATGTTGTGGATCCATCAGGTGGTTATATGGTTTTGACCCAGAGCCCAAACAATAGACTTCAAGGTGGAAGTATCCTTGACTTAAACAAGGTTCCTCGTGACAAAAGCGAGACCCATGAGCTTTTGTTCTAAATTCACAGCATTCGGCCCTATTGATCTGTCCGCCAGTTTCAGACTGTCAATTCAGAAATCCACAGTAACACCCTGAGCGTGTGAGAGAATATTCAATGCAAATGGACATGTGGATCACTGGAAATTGTTTTCTCCATAATGAAAAAGCAGTAGCCCACAGCACTTAACAAAAGCCCAGGTTTTTTGCCCACCTGCTCCCTCCCTGGTGCTTGGTCTACTAGATGACTGGGCAAATGTGCCTGCTATTCCTGGTTGGCCAAGCCTATCATTGGTTGTTTGGGGTCAATTTTTGTGTGATTTCTATTTTATCCATCCTTCCATCCATCCATCATTCATTCATCCATCCATCCATCTTCTACTAGTCGCAGGGTCTAAGCAGAGGTGCTTAGAGCCTTGCTCAACAGCACCCCAAGATGGTCCCTCCTTCCTTTTTCTCATTTTGAGCTAAAGTGAAGAGTTTTGTTGCTCACAGACAAAGTCTAGTGTTGTGAAGACCAGGCCTTTGTAAAACTCTCCGTTCCCATGTACAACAAATTTCTGCCTAACAAGATGCTCCATTAGCCAAGCTTGGTAAGCTAGCCTAGACCTACGATTTTCTTTATCTTGAGCCCCTTAATTCAATTCAATTCAATTCAGTTTTATTTATATAGTGCCAAATCACAACAACCAGTCACCTCAAGGTGTCTGTTGCTGTACAGAACAGGGCTCCAGTAACAGTTCCACACATAGTGGGGAGTAATGCATTGCTGCACAAGGTAACAATATTGAAGGGGATGGCAAAGTTCAAATTTGGCGAAGTGATGTTTATGGCATAGTCAGCATTTTGACTGATATTTTGCCAAATATCATCATTAAGCACAGTGCTGGACAGATTGATGAAACATCGGGGATGGCGAAAAATAAAAATATATATAATGAGGGGAGCAGTAAGTTACCTAATGCCAAGGCAGTTCATCCAATGAGATATATTTTACTCAAAACCAAGAACGTTAACCTCATGTTGGTGCTCAAATAAATGTTGAAGCAGTTGTCAGTTAAGCCTCAGGGAAATGTGAGGAGGGAGACAGGGGTTCGACACATAACAAAGGTCACTGGTTGGACTCAAACCACAAACAGTGACTATTTCAGACCACTAAAGCACAGGCAGACGCAATGACCCAATTTAATTAGTTAAAGAATATTTCACAAATATTGATTTACTGATTTTCAGGCTATGAGCACCTGATTAATAGCTTAGCTGATTGATTACCTGGCCAACTGTCTCACTTCATTCATTAACCCTCCCATCCCCTTAGGGAGTTTTAAAGATGTTTTGCACTGTCAGTGCTTTGCAGACATTTTTGTGGAAAGAGGTCACTGTGTCCATGGCAGTAAACCTGGACGGGGACCATAGAATTTGAATAATGAAAATACAGAGGCATTAACAGCAATGCATCCCAATGCATTAAATATTTCACTCTTCCTGTTAATTATCAAACTTTGTTTTTCCTGCATCCTTGCTCTCTCATCATTTTCTCACATATACAATAAGTATCTGTTCACACAGGCCTTTGCATTCTCCATAATTTAGTTCCTTTTGGTGTATGCACTGTTTTTTACAGGATCTATGTAACATCCCCCGTGCATCGGCAGAGTACACACGGACAAACACCCACACTGTCAAATCTATTCCCAAAGTCTGCAGGGGGAGTGCAGCCCAACCTATGCAGAGCAAAACTACATCCAGTGCAATGCAGTTGATTTAAGAATTCATAGCACAGCCACACGTCACAGGAGCTATGCAGAACAAGGCAGCGCTTGCATCCTTTGCATCCCAATGAGGAGTCGGGGCGATGCTTCTACTCCAGCTGTGACTGCCTAACATCTCCGTAACCTGGACAACAGCTCAGCATCATGCACAACTGCCGGTATGAGTGTAAGTGATGCATTGTAACTACTGGTACTACTTTCCTGCCCTTCACCTTGAAGCTACAGCTGACAAGAAGGATGAATTACAGCGCTATAATGAGGATTAATTAAGGGGGCAAATAATAGCTAAGATAATATTCTAAGGGATAATACCTGAAGGCTTTAAAGGACAAAAGTCAGTCCTAATTCTTGGCAAAACAGCCCTTCTCTATCTCTCTCGCCTCAAAAGGCGCCACTGGTTGGACTTGAAAAGCTGAGTCTGCTTGGGTATTAAAGTCATGTGAAAGCCTCATGCATTAAATTCAAGCTACAGCAGGGCTGCTTCTGTCCTGAGAAGGTGACATTTAGGAGATACAAGGGCTTCACTTGACAGGTGTATTATTAGTATATGACTGGATCTACCTCTGCTGCTGCTGCTACTCTCCTATTTTATCTGCAGCAGTCCTTATCCCAGTTACAGACTGAGACACCGATCACAGAGACACTACCTCAAGAGAAGCAAAAAATATGAAACAAAGAAGTATCAACAGCTTTCTGTCATTTTGCTCATGTCAGGTTAAAACAGTCAGCAATTCTTGACAATAACAAAGCACCGGCCAACAGGATGCAGTTATTGAAACAAGTTAAGTTGTGGCCTTAGAGGTTTATTTTAAAGAAAAAAAATGCTGGCTTGAAAAACAAAAAAGAAATGTGATGCTAGAGGCAGCAGTTTGGTGTGGGATGGATTAAAGCAGCCCAGTGTCGCCACAACTATGAGGCCACTACTAGTATACTGCAGCTACCACTGCTGAGCATCCCGTTAAATCCTTTACGCTGCAGTGCTGTTAAATCAACCTCACGCTAGGCAGTCTACTCACCTCCCAGCGCAGCTTTCATTACAAAATTCATGATGAAGCAGTTCTGTGTTCTTCTCCTTCAGTGGTCACGTTACAGAGACAGACCTGCAGCCAGAGGGACAGAATACACAAGCTGTGACTGTATGAAGATCACTTTCACGCCAATGTTTCTTACACAAGTTTGATGGGATGGGGCGGAGAGTAGAAATGATGAGGTACAATGCGGACACAGTGTCCCTACAGAGATCTTCGTTTGGCAAAGGAGCACCTAACACCACCAAAATGAGCCGTTCTGAATTTATAGTAAAGCGAGGAACGCTAGAAATGTGACTAAAACAAGGAGCAGAAAGGATAAGGCTAGACTATGAGCACCTTTGCCCTCCAGGACAGCACGGTGTCCTGAGTTTTGTTGAGGCACCTGTGCCCTCAATTTACAACTGCGCTCCATCTTGTGTAGATTTATGCTGACAGTGCCAGACTGCCTGCGATGTGTCCTCATGGACATAACTCCCAGAATCAGAAACAAGGGCAAACACAGACAGGGTCAAAGATGAGCAAATGTAGGCATGATTTGTGTCAGTGCATGGGTCTTAGAAAGCCTGACCACACTACTTGTAGTACACGTTCCCCTAATTTCTAATAGTACATCTGATACATATTTTACTCCCTGTTTTATCCCTATAATAATCCTGTAAATGAGATTTGCAGTTATTCTGGACCAATCAAAGGTACATTTTTAACTTTATACAGACAAGGCTATGGTTCACTATGCTGCTGCTTTGGGGCTTACAGACCTCAAGACAATTTATAGTAATTTGAATAGATTATAATATCCATTGATATTTCTATAGAATTCACAGCCTGTGTTCAAACCTACCTTAACTATACTTTAGGTTTTTTGTTGTTTTGTTTTTTTCATATTCCTTTTAGGACATAACAACCACATGGAAATCTGCAGCATTTACACCATCTCACTGACACTGCGATACAGGCTAGCGGGGAGGGGGGGGGGAATCCACTTGAAAACTTGCTGCACGGTTGCAGCATCGCGGGTTCGTCGGCGATTTTATTTTCAGATGCTCAGGATATTTCCTGGATTCCTTCCTCCTCCTTAGCAGCACCTTTTGTTTCTCCTTATATGAACCCTTACAGTTAATACAGTATTATAGTCTAGTGCGGTGCAGCGTTTCGCCACAGTTCATTTACAGAATGTACTTCCTACTCTACAAGCATAGAGCCATACATCTCCTACTATTTTCAGGTGGAATAACTTACATGCATGCCTTTGTTTTTTAGTGGATGGATCCTTTACCAAGTGCCCGGACCTATCACGCACCCTGTCCCGTACATGGCTGTTCGGGACATCCTTTACCTTGTTTTTGATCCTCCTCCAAGTCCCCTCTGAAAGCTTCGTTTTCTCTCCTTCAAAGGGAAGGCACAAAGCACAGGTCGTGCGTCTTAAAGGACGGATTGTGTCTTTCTCTGTGTCTCACTGCGCGGCTCTCAATTTGCGGACATTCCGGGCTGCAGCGGTGGAGGAAGAAACTATTCCTGCAGGACGAGGAAGAACGTGCAGGAGGAGAGGGAAGGGGAGGGGGGGAGGGATGCTCATGAATCGTAATACCGACTAACCTAAGGTTATATTTAGTTTCTAAACTTCATCATTCATTCATCCATTTGCAACATTAAAAAAAAACCAAAACGTAACAGTAAGTAAATTAAATTATCCCATACAACACGCAAGGAGTATAATAACACTGGCTCTTTTCCCCTAATATCGTCACACCTTCTAATTGATTGGCTCTTAATTCATTATTATTCAACGTTCAAAGAATTCGAAGTTGCTTTTATTGTGTCCTCAAAGAGAAAGTAACCACAGTAGTACTGCACAGAATATAATAAACAAAAGGAATCCATACATAAATGCAAACGTTCAAACCTGCTCTAAACTGAAATGATCAGTGTTCACAAAACCATGCAAGTCAAATAAGATGGTTTTAAAACCAGGTTCCTGATTTGTTTTTGTTATCAGTATTTGTTAATGCAATTCATACAAAGTGCAAACAAACTAAATAAAAATTAACAAATTAATTCTCAATTCAGTTTTATTTATATAGCGCAACAAACTCACAACAAACAGTCGCCTCAAGGCGCTTTGTATTGTGGGTAAAGACCCTACAATAACACAGAGAAAACCCAACAGTCAAAACGACCCCCTATGAGCAAGCACTTGGCGACGGTGGGAAGGAAAAACTCCCTTTTAACAGGAAGAAACCTCCAGCAGAACCAGGCTCAGGGAGGGGCAGTCATCTGCTGCGACCGGTTGGGGCTGAGGGAGAGAGACAGGACAAAAGACATGCTGTGGAAGAGAGGCAGAGATTAATAACTAATGATTAAATACAGAGTGAAGTATAAACAAGTAAATAAAGGTGAATGAGAAGAAACAGTGCATTATGGGACCCCCCCCCCGCCTCAGCAGCCTAGGCCTATAGCAGCATAACTAAGATGGTGGTTCAGGGTCGTCTGATCCAGCCCTAACTATAAGCTTGATCAAAAAGGAAAGTTTTAAGCCTAATTTTGAAAATAGAGAGGGTGTCTGTCTCCCGAATCCAAGCTGGGAGCTGGTTCCACAGATGAGGGGCCTGAAAGCTGAAGGCTCTGCCTCCCATTCTACTTTTAAGTATCCTAGGAACCACAAGTAAGCCAGCAGTCTGAGAACGAAGTGCTCTATTGGGGTGATACGGTACTATGAGGTCTTTGAGATAAGATGGGGCCTGATTATTCAAGACCTTGTATGTTAGGAGAAGGATTTTAAATTCTACTCTAGATTTAACAGGGAGCCAATGAAGAGAAGCCAATATGGGAGAAATATGCTCTCTCGTTCTAGTCCCTGTCAGTACTCTAGCTGCAGCATTTTGGATCAGCTGAAGGCTTTTCAGGGAGTTTTTAGGACAGCCTGATAATAATGAATTACAGTAGTCCAGCCTAGAAGTAATAAATGCATGGATTAACTTTTCAGCATCAGTCTGAGAAAGAATGTTTCTAATTTTATAAATATTGCGCAGATGTAAAAAAGCCGTCCTACATATCTGTTTAATATGTGCATTGAAGGACATATCCTGGTCAAAAATGACTCCAAGATTTCTCACAGTGTTACTGGAGGCCAAAGTAATGCCATCCAGAGTAAGTATCTGGTTTGACACCATGCATCTAAGATTTGTGGGGCCGAGTACAAGAACTTCAGTTTTATCTGAATTTAGCAGCAGGAAATTAGAGGTCATCCAGGCCTTTATGTCTTTAAGACATTCCTGCAGTTTAACTAACTGATGTGTGTCATCTGGCTTCATGGATAGATAAAGCTGAGTATCATCTGCATAACAATGGAAATTGATGCAATGCTTTCTAATAATACTGCCTAAGGGAAGCGTGTACAATGTAAATAAAATTGGACCTAGCACAGAACCCTGTGGGACTCCATAATTAACCTTAGTGTGTGAAGACGACTCCCCATTTACATGAACAAATTGGAGTCTATTAGATAAATATGATTCAAACCACTGCAGTGCAGTACCTTTAATACCTATGGCATGCTCTAATCTCTGTAATAAAATGTTCTGGTCAACAGTATCAAAAGCTGCACTGAGGTCCAACAGGACAAGCACAGAGATGAGTCCACTGTCAGAGGCTGTAAGAAGATCGTTTGTAACCTTCACTAATGCTGTTTCTGTACTGTGATGAATTCTGAAACCTGACTGAAACTCTTCAAATAAACCGTTCCTCTGCAGATGATCAGTTAGCTGTTTTACAACTACTCTTTCAAGGATTTTGGAGAGAAAAGGAAGGTTGGAGATTGGCCTATAATTAGCTAAGACAGCTGGGTCAGTGATGGCTTTTTAAGTAGTGGTTTAATTACAGCCACCTTGAAGGCCTGTGGTACATAGCCACCTAATAAAGACAGATTGATCATATTTAAGATTGAGGCATCAATAATTGGAAAGACTTCTTTGAACAGTCTAGTAGGAATGGGATCTAATAAACATGTTGATGGTTTGGAGGAAGTAACTATTGAAGTTAACTCCAAAGGATCAACTGGAGCCAAAGAGTCTAAACAAATACCAGCAGTGCTGAAAGCAGCCGAACATGAAGATAAATCTTTGAGATGGTTTTGAATAATTTTTCCTCTAATGTCTAAAATTTTATTTGTAAAGAAATCCATGAAGTCATTACCAGTTAAAGTGAAAGGAATACTGGGCTCTACAGAGCTCTGACTCTTTGTCAGCCTGGCTACAGTGCTGAAAACAAACCTGGGGTTGTTCTTATTTTCTTCAATTAATGATGAATAGTAAGATGTCCTAGCTTTATGGAGGGCTCTTTTATAGAGCAACAAACTCTTTTTCCAGGCTAAATGAGCATCTTCTACTTTAGTGAGACGCCATTCCCTCTCCAGCTTACGGGTTATCTGCTTTAAGCTGCACGTTTGTGAATTATACCACGGAGTCAGGCACTTCTGATTTGAGGCTTTCCTTTTCAGAGGAGCCACAGTATCCAAAGTTGTACGCAGTGAGGATGTAAAACTATTGATGAGATAATCTACCTCAGTGGGAGCAGAGTTTAGGTAGCTGCTCTGCACTGTGTTGGCACATGGCACTGAAGAGCATAATAATGAAGGAATTAGATCCTTAAACTTAGTTACAGCACTTTCAGAAAGACTTCTACTGTAATAAAACTTATTCCCCACTGCTGTGTAATCCATTAAAGTAAATGTAAATGTTACTAAGAAATGATCAGACAGGAGGGGGCTTTCAGGGAATGTCAGCAGTGTAGATATGTACATAGTAGACACTCTCATGTCTGGGAGCAGTGCTGGTTAAAAGCCTCACTGCTGCAGCAGGAAGGACCTGCGATAGTGCTCTCTCACACTTTGGGGTGCAGCAGTCTGTCCCTGATGGAGCTCCTCAGGGCTGTCACAGTTCCACACATGGGTCATTTGACAGCATAGAGTCCAGCCTCGTTGTCATCGCCTCTCCGTCACCACCTCCACAGTGTCCAGGGAGCAGCCCAGGACAGACCTGGCCTTCTTGGTGAGCCTTTCCGGTCTCTTCCTGCCAGCAGCAGTCATACCGGACCCCCAGCACACCACACTGTAAAAAGGGCTGATGCCACCACAGAGTCATAAAAAGTTTTCAGGAGTGCCCCCTGGACCCCAAAGGACCTCAGTCTCCTGAGCAGGTAGAGTCTGCTCTGACCTTTCTTATGACGTGCATTGCTGTTGTCTGACCAGTGCAGTTTATTGCTCAGATGAACACCCAGGTACTTCTAGTGATACAGTATGTATGTAACTTCAGTGAGATGACACACTCATTAGAATACCTGATTTATCACAGGGACAGCAGGCTGAGTCAACATGAAGCTTTTCCCTCTGTGCCTGATAATCAGGGGGGGTGATGAGTCTGAGCAGGCACAACTTAAGACTGGTGCTCACCAAGTTAACGCGGGGTTTCCCCGGTGTGATCGCCTCACGGATCAGTTTACCGGCAGCACAATGGCAGATCATTAAGCTGAAATCAGCACAGCTGCTCCAGACTAATGAGCAGTGTGAGATGAAAATCCCTGCACAGCAGCTTAGTATCAGCACTGCTGTATTAACCAAAACTTACTTCAAACATTAATTTAATGAAATATTGGATCATCCATCAGATTCTCCCACGTCTTAATGATACAGCTGTGATACTGGTACGTCTGTTAACTCACCCACTTTCCACCCTCCTTTCACTGGCTTCAGATTTTCTTTCCCACACACACTACGGTGGCCCTGAGAGGTCAAACGCACTGCAACTTAAAAAAAAAACACACACACACCAGCAAATAGAAAAATGCTGCAAAACCACACAAAACACAATGGAAGTGATTTAGTGGAGACATCAGAGCAGTGCACTGTGCTGAGACAAAGTGAAGGCTGTGTCCTAATGACTCATGTGCTGTGTGATTTAGCAGCTTTCTTTCTTTTAAAGTGTCCCTTGTGTTGAAGAGAGAGCTAAGTGTGAAAGTGAAGCTTTACGCTCTCCGTTGGTACCCTCACCTGTGGGCAGTGGAGTGAGCGTTGGCTCTGAGAGAGGCTGAGGTTTCAGATTCTCTGCTCACACAGATCAGAAGGAGCCAGCTTAGGTATCTGGTTAGGGTTCCTCCCAGAAACCGTCCAGGTGAGACGTTTTGGGCATGTTCCACTGAAGGAAGGGCTCAGGGCAGGCCCAGAACATGTTGGAGAGATAATGCCTCTTGGCTGGCTTAGGAGTTGGAGTTGGTCTCTGAGAGATATGGACCTGGAGAAGCTGCAGAATGTATGGATAGATGGATGTATGCTTTTAGGCATAAGGAAATGGTGTCACATTTTCAGCAACGTGGATTTAGAAACCTGACAGATGGACCTCAGTACAAAGAAATGTTCCCAAACCAACACAATTATTTTAATTAAGAAGTGTGGTGATATTGAGAGTGACGATGAGCCGGCTCTTCCTTTATCTTCACATCAGTCAGGTTTAGGAGGCCTCCCGCTCTACAGGAGAAACTGGTACACAGCAATCTTCACCCAGACACACAACTCACCTCCAAACCTGAGAGGGTCCTACTGCACAGGGCACTGTGTAATACAGACATTTGTTAATGTGTTACTGTTATTAACGTTGCAACACGTCATTTATGATAATGAAGAACATAAAAAGATGTTGCAGGTTAGCAGAGCACAAATATGCCTTACATACTGCAGTGTTATTCACTAATAGATAAATACTACCTGGACCTCCACAGTACTTTACAACCTTTGTGGATGACCACATCCTTCTTTCCATATGATGAGGTGACGGAGACAAGAGAAACTCAGACTATTAAAAATTCACTTTTGTTGTCCTTTGGGATGTATTCATAAATACTTTATTACATTTTTAGAGCACTTTAAACACAATAACTGCAACAAAGTCCTGTACAAACAATACAATTACACATTCACATAAAATACAAAATACACAACAAGAAGAACAGGCTAAAAGCAACAGGCTTAAAAGTAGACAGTAAAGGAGCACTGCTGATATATGATGGAAGGTCATAAAGCAGCAATACTGAAAGCTCTGTCTTTTGACCTGGGTACTCTCAGGAGTATTTGGGTCAAGTAGCTCAGAGAGATAAAAGTGAGCAGAGCCAGGTAAACATTTAAAAGCAAGTAAAAGGATCCTTTATTGACTTCTAAAATGTCCTGGCAGCCAGTGCAGGGGTAATGTGTTCTCTCTTTATGACTCTGGTTAGTAGCCGAGGAGCAGCGTTCAGAACCAGCTGGAGACGCTTTATGGACAACTGGCTAATTCCAGAATAAAGAGCATTATAATAGTCTAAATGGGAAATAATAAAAGCATGAATTAAAGTTTCAAATTGTTGCTCAGAGAGAATGGGCCCAACTTTAGCCAGCTGTCTGAGATGATAAAAGCAGGACTTAACCACTGACCTGATCTAACTGGAGGTCACTGTCAACCTGCCAATCTTAAAACCCAGATTTGTGATGGTCTGCATTAAATAGGGCGTCAAGGACCTCAGCTCAAAAGAAACTGCTAGGGGAGCAAACCACTACTTCTGTTTTCTTATCATTAAAATTTAAAAAGTTTAAGGCCATCCACGCTTTAATATCCTCAAAGCATCGCAGCATGGGCATGATTGACAGTGCATCTTTTCTTAGGGGCATATAAATTTGGCTGTCATCAGTGTAAAAATGGAAAGAGATCCCATGCTTTCTAACCCAGGGGTAGTAAATAAAGAGAAAAAAGCAGAGGATCAAGAACTGATCCCTGTGGGACCCCATAAGATACGCTAACAGATACGGATTCAGAGTCAGCTATGTTTACATAGTTCTGTCTGTTAGATATGACATAAACCATTTTAACAGAGCCATGGATGACCTGTCCTACGCATGACTTTTAATATCCAGAAGAGACTGGCGATCATATATGAGTATAGACTTGTTGCGTATTATAAAACAAAGAAACAGGAGAAAAACAAGTAAAATATCAAATGAATGACAGCCCGCCGAATACACTGGCACCACCTTGTCTATTACTGTGTGATCTTTGTGTAATTTTGATTTATATTTGAAAATATTGTGGACTAAACGTGACAGGCCATGAAAATAAAGGCATTTTTAAATGCTTTGAAGTTATTTTATTTTTAACTCATAGGCATCTCTTGCAAAGAGAAAAAAAATCTGAATTTAGTGCTGCTCATACTCAAACCCTCTTTGAGCACATTTACTTCAGAAAAAATACAGTTTGACCAAAACACCCATTTAAAATTTTTATTTCTGTGCTTGTTTTTATATAACATCTGGCTCGATTCTGACCATATTTTAACTGTTTTAAATATTATTATATTATTAACATGAACTTTACAAATAAACTATGAAATACATAATCACAAGACTAATACATTTAGCATTATTTGAAAATGTATTCTTAAAATAAAATAAATTACTTTTTTTTTGGTAATGTTAAGACTAGGACTAAATAAAAAAAAATACTGGTACAAAATGAATATTTCACATGAAACAGTTATCACTTTGTTATGGAAAATGTTTATTTAAAAAAGCGTTTCAACCAATAGGAGTGGCGTTTTTTTGAAATTCCATTAAAAAAAATTACAAACAATTAACATTTACACTATAAAAATAACTATACATTTTTAGCCATAAAGTATATCCAGTATAAGACTGCATGTGTTTCATCAGTGATGTGGTTGATCCTCGCTTGTAGACAGAATGAGCAGCAGAGGTTATGCAGACAGTTTTTTTAGTTTAGTTGTGTCGATTTCATTATTTATTTATTAAATAAATTATTAGCTTATTTCAGTGAAGGGGACGTTATGATGCCGATAGCAGCATAATATCAGTGACATTTAAAAGCTGTGAAGCACTTTCAAAAATAACTGCTGGGTGCTGAGTGTACATTAATGAGAAATAAAATGAACTTTTTTGATTTTAGAAAATGGCTGCAATGAAACAAAGAGTGAAAAATCTAAAGGGGTCTGAATACTTTCTGTACCCACTGTAAGCATTGGGTGGAGGTGACCTGGTCAATTCTATTTCTTTAGTTTTCCATGGTTTATCTTCCATACCACAGAGTCTAAATCTTTTCTTGAAATGAAATACAATTTGTTTACTGTGATATTTTGTTTGAACAGGACATACTGAACTCCAGGAAATAAAGAAACATGGCTTGTACATCTCAGTCAGCTTTGGAGTACGTCCAGAGTGCCAGACTCCACCTGGTGAGAACTTTAAAGGGGCTTACTGTGATTGTGGAGAACCTGAACCAGAAAGGAGTTTTCTCAGAGGAAGAAGTCAGTAAAATAAAGACAGAGGGTGATGACTTTGATAAAACCAGAAGAATTGTGGACTGTGTCATAAAAAGGGGGAAGCAGCTTGCTATGAGTTTCTCAGGATTATTGACACAACAAGAAAGAGGTCCACAGAGAGGCCCCCACCTTTTGATGAAAATACAGAGTTGACTTCCTCTTCCCGACACACGTTTGACCTGAACTACTGGATCAGCTGCTTTTCCTTCAACAAGGACATCAACATGGATGTTACATATTTACAAGGTATTTTTAAACACACTGAAATTTATGGCATGATTTCATGTGATCATGTTACTTTATAATGCAGTGCTGTCCAGTGACACATCGGTGAAATCAATAAATTACTCTTTTTTTTCTTCTCTTACATCATCTTTCTTTCAGGCCCCAAACCGTGCCACAGATACCAGCTACAGCTGAAATCAGAAGCTCAGAAGATTTCAGAAAGATCATGGACCAAAAGCAAAGCAGTTCTCTTCAACAAGCAGATCTCCTTGTGCTACACTTCACTTGTGTTAGACACAAAAGGACGGGTTTCATCATCCAAAATAAAAAAGTCAAAGATCAAGAAAAGTGGGAAGCTTCGTAGTAAAAAACTAAAGACCTACATACCTGAGAACAAACCAGGACCTTCCCCTGATGAACTGCTGAAAACATATGAGAAAAACATCCTTTTAGTTGGCAAACCTGGAGTTGGGAAGACGGCTGTGGTCCATCAGATGTTGAAGCTCTGGTCAGAGAGAGATAACCAGGATCTAGATTACATGTTCTACTTTGACATGAGAGAAACACCCACCATCACAGAGGTCCGTAAACTGGAGGATCTTCTTTTCAGTGTGAACACTGGAGCAGCTGAACTCTTAGAAGACATAGAGAAAAATGCTGACAGTGTTACTATCATTTTTGATGGAGTTACAGATGTGCCTTCTCCATCTGTGGTGTTTAAGCTCATTCAGAAGACCCTCCTACCTGAAGCAAAGATCATCATCACCTGCAGACCAGAGGACGAGTCAGCAGACTTCCTGTTAGACTGGCATTGTCTCAGAGTGGAAGTGAAAGGCTTCAGTGAGCAGGGCATCACAGAATATTTATCCAAGAATCTGAGTGAGGAACACTTGAACCAAGTTTTGTGTAACTTGGAGTTATTCTCTCTCTGCCACGTCCCCATGTATGCTCTGATGGTGGCTGCCTGCTTCAGCTTTGAGGGCTCAGATGTCTCTCCACATCCCTGCACAGTTACTGAAATATACCTCAATATCCTCCACATCTGCATTCAGAGAAATGTTTGCAAGAGATCTGAAAATGAAAGAAGTCAGAGGAGTGCAGTGCTGTCTTTAGCTGAGGCTGCTTTTTCTGCAATAAGAGAAAAAAGTGTGACCCTATCATCACTGTCCCAGTGTGACAGCTGTGTTCATTTGTCCTTTTTGAACACGCTTCTAATTCAAGTCGGTCCAACTGTAAAGAAACCCTTGTGCTCCTTCCTCCACTACACGGTTCAGGAGTTTGTTGCAGCGCTGTGGGTCTTGAAGGATCCAGAAAGGACCAGAGGTGTTCTCCAACAGTGTCTCACTGAGGACATCAAACACATGAAACATTTGCTCCCTTTCTTGAGTGGACTGTTGAATGAGACGAACACTGATCTGTTAGAACGTCTGATTCCTTCTCAGCAGCTCAGAGACACGTCTGGCTGGTTCTTCAAAGACTTGGTGAACACCTTTGTAGATCATAGTGAGGACTGTGAAATCGACCTGCTGTTCCTATGTCAGTGCCTCTATGAGTCTCAGTCTGCTGAAGCCTGTCTCTATCTTCTGGATAAACTGGAATACAGTTTTGATCTGAGTGAGGAGACTCTCGATCCTCAGCATTGCTGTGCCATCTCCTATGTGATCAGCCAGAGTGAGGAGAGGAAAATGCAGCTAAACCTGGAGGGAACAAAAATATCAAACCAAGGAATGAGAGCGCTATTTGGATGTCTCCACAAACTCCAAAGGTAATGGAAAACAAGTACTATTAAACTCAGAAGTTTACGTACATCCAGTAAGCCTTTCTTAGATTAAATTGCTGGAAGTCTGTTCCTCTTAAACATCCAAGTGAAGTCCTCCTTACTTTTTTCCCCTTTGTAATGGCCATACAAATACACATATACCTTTCCTTTTTGCCACAACTTTCAAAATTCATTAAAAAAAAACCTCCCTAAATCATATGCAGACTGGTTGGTCAAACTCCCATTAACATTCATGTCATTGAGTGGATAAAGAGCTGGTACAGTGTTCCACGACCAGGATGAAAACCATATTGTATTTTCTGGAATCAAGGATCAACTAACTGATGTAGTCTTCTCTTCAGCACCCTGGCATAGACCGTCCCGGGGAGGCTGAGGAGTGTGAGCTGTGCCTTGCAGTTGGAGCACACACTAATTTAGTACCCAAATCTGCCAATCCAAGGGCCCTGTCCCGATTTCCACATGAACAAATCTTCACCCCTCCAGCACTGTGCTTGACAGTTGACATGATGTGTTTATGATTATATGTGTTCTTGTCCTGTTGGATTTCAGTGCAGCTTTTGATACTGTTGACCATAAGAGAGATTAGACCATGCCATAGGTATTAAAGGTACTGCACTGCAGTGGTTCCAATCATATTTATCTAATAGACTCTAATTTGATCATGTCAGTGAGGAGTCTTCTTCTCACACTGAGGTTAATTATGGAGTTCTACAGGGTTCCCTGCCAGGACCAGTTTTATTTTCATTATCCATGCTCCCTTAGGCAGTATTAATAGAAAGTGAAAGGACAAAATGTGCTTCCTGAATCACATGGAAAAATTCACCAGTCAGACACTGGATCACAATCAAGGAGATGTTTAATCACACACACACACACGTCACACGAAGTGTTACAGAGTACTCTGGTTCAGAATTATTGAAGCTGCCTAATACAGTCAGTCAGTGCAGCTTCACACAAGTCGGACACCGCTCACTATCTTAGTCCAACTTTTATACACAGACTTAGACACAGTTACTGAAATATGCAAGATGTTGCCTTGTATGATGGGGACATGGTCTATCAGTTCCTTCACCTGTGGCCTTCACTGTCACCAGTTAACGGCCTCATCTGGGTCCTGTAGACACAAAACATCAGACCAAAACACACATTCTTTTCCACTAACTCATCCAGCATGATGTTGCTGCCTCTCTGCTATGCAGTCTTATTTCTGTCTCCTGTGCAGTGTTATTTCAACACCCTCACCTTGTTGCAAATGCTGTGATATGCTACTTGATACTTTATTTCTATTTAAATTGTTATATTTATGGTATGTCTACTGTGCAGCTTATTTACACTCCTTCCTTTGCATAAATTTTATTTGTTATGCAGATGATACTCAGCTTTATCTATTCATGAAGCCAGATGACACAGGAATGTCTTAAAGACATAAAGGCCTGGATGACCTCTTATTCAATAGCAATGAATTCTAGGTTCAGACTGCACAGGTAAGGATTCTGATAGATATCCCCCTTGGGGTGCCGGTAAGAGCACGGACAGGATGCTTGACAATCTTTTAGGATCTTTAATTAGGACAGATGACATGCAGCAGAATTTCGCTATAGATAGCAGGTGTGGGTATAGGGGTGTGGTCTGTAAGAGAAAGAAATAACAAATCACAAATGCATAGAAACTACATCACTAATCAGAATGTTCAGTGAAACATTACATTACCCCCGTTACACGAGGTCACACCCTGGATAACTGACTTAACATAACAGTCGGTTGAAATTTATAACTCTTATAATAAGTAAATAAATTAAAGCCGCAAGCGGCGTTGAAGGCCCTCGCCGCCTGTGAGCCTCCACGAACCACAAGCGAACCGCCTTTGAGCCCTGCAAATCCTCAGCGAGCTCCCTGCACACCATGCAAACCTCCAGCGAGCCCACTGAGAGCCGCTTCCCCTGCCAAATGTAAAACCCGATTTTGAGCTGTTAATCTATGTGTTTCCACAAGGTGGCGCTAGACTGTCATTCAATAATGTCCTGTGGATGACTTCAGGAGTGGGTCATTATCACACTTGTGAAGTTTGGTTCAGATTGGACAATGAGTGTTTGTTACTTGTTCCACTAGGGGCGCTAGAGTGCCATTCAATATTGTCACGTGGATGTGTTTAGGGGTGGGTCCTTATCACACTTGTGAAGTTTGAGGGCAATCGGACAAAGTATATGGGAATGAGAGGCAATCGAAATGTCACGGCGAAGGATTGAAGCTCGCCATGGCCCCAGGGCCACGCCCCTCTGCAAAGGAACATCATCATGGGCCTTAGTGGGAATGTTTGTGATCAATGTACAGCTCAAAACACCTGAAAAAAGTGTGTCACACAGAAATGTTAGGTTTTCCATTGAAAACCAATGGGGAATTGGGGGTGTGGTCACGGGGGCGGCGTGCAAAATGAGGCATGGGTATCATTGACTTTTTTGATCAGGGTCATATACAGAATGTGGAAACCAAATTTCATAATTCTACGAGTAACTAAAATTTTGAAGCTCCATGCAAATTTTATTTTGATTATGTAGGGGGCGCTATTGCAGGAATTGCCATTGTTTCTCCATTTATGGATTCATGGTGGGACCCTACATAAGTTATTAAAGTTTGGTAGAAATCTGGCAAAGCATGCACGAGTGATGACAGAAAAGGTGAGTGTAATTTAGGCCAAAACGAAGGCCAAGTTCAGCGCCCCCTAACGACCAAACCATTGATTTTCTGATGAAAACCCTGAATAACTTTTGATGGCCTACTGGTCTAGATTATGCTGAGCGATTTTGGTGTCTGTAGGTGTAACGCCCTAAGAGGAGATGTTTCAAATACGAGGTGTGCATCATCACCAAATTGGCAGAGGGCAAAGTTCAGGCCACGGTGGCTGACTTCCTGTTTGCTGTGTGGGGGTGCTCCAAGAGGATTTTTTGCTTGTCCTGACATGATCTATGTGTGACGCCAATTTCGTGGTTCTACGACAAAGTTGATCGTGGCCTCTCCCATAGAGGGCCGAAAATGAATTTTCCGGGGGGCGCCGTGGAGCCCCCTTTTAGAGTTGGTTCTTGATGACATAAAAAAATTAATTCTCGACATGACACACATCCCTATGAGGTCCGGGGCCACTTACGACCGCATCCCATGTGACTCCGCCCATTTTTGCTCATTCGCGTCTTGCGATTACAAAAGGCTCCTCGCCGACCCTTCGGTTGGCTCGGGCCTAATAAAGTTCCCTGTAACTGCGAAACCGGGAGTGGCTAGCATTAGCATGTAATCGCGGTACAGGAAGTAGCTAGCGTTAGCATTAGCATGTACTACTCGACAACTTTAAACATTTTAACCAACAACAGATATTATCACACATAAACCAAACAGTGTAACTACATCAGTGACCTCTAACAGACGGCTACGCCGTGCCCTTTGGGTTAAACTTACATTTTGTCACTTACCCACACAACTTCGGCTGCTCGCTGCTTAACATTGTTGGCTCTGTGTCTGACTGACTATAGCATTACTCTACTCTGACCTAAAGCATGCTTTACACTACCTTCACCACTAGGGGTCTCTCAACACCTACATTCCCTGCCTTCCCAGCATCTCTAATTTCCTGCTTCTAAATTCAGATAAAACTGAAGTTCTTGTACTCAGTCCCACAAATCTTAGAAACATGGTGTCAAACCAGATACTTGCTCTGGATGGCATTACTTTGACCTCCAGTAACACTGTGAGAAATCTTTTTTGAAAGTATTTTTTGACCAGGATATGTCCTTCGATGCGTATATTAAACAAATATATAGGACTTTTTGCATTTGCACAATATTTCTAAAATTAGAAACATCCTTTCTCAGACTGATGCTGAAAAGTTAATCCATGCATTTATTACTTCTAGGCTGGACTACTGTAATTCATTATTATCAGGCTGTCCTAAAAGCTCCCTGAAAAGCCTTCAGCTGATCCAAAATGCTGCAGCTAGAGTACTGACAGGGACTAGAAAGAGAGAGCAGATTTCTCCCATATTGGCTTCTCTTCATTGGCTCCCTGTTAAATCTAGAATAGAATTTAAAATCCTTCTCCTAACAGCCAAGGTCTTGAATAATCAGGCCCCATCTTATCTCAAAGACCTCATAGTACCGTATCACCCCAATAGAGCACTTCGTTCTCAGACTGCTGGCTTACTTGTGGTTCTCAAGACCCCCGCTATTTTCAAGATTAGGCTTAAACATTTCCCTTTTTATGCTGGGGGTTCCCATGATGCCCTGAGTGTCACTTCTTTTTACTCTGCTTATACTCCACTCTGCATTTAATCATTAGTTATTATTAATCTCTGTCTCTCTTCCACAGCATGTCTTTTGTCCTGTCTCTCTCCCCTCAACCCCAAAGGGTCACAGCAGATGACTGCCCCTCCCTGAGCCTGGTTCTGCTGGAGGTTTCTTCCTGTTAAAAGGGAGTTTTTCCTTCCCACTGTCCCCAAGTGCTTGCTCATAGGGGGTTGTTTTGACTGTTGGGTTTTCTCTGTGTTATTGTAGGGTGATTACCTTATAATATTAAGTGCCTTGAGGCAACTATTTGTTGTAATTTGGCTCTGTATAAATCAAATAATTAATAAAATAATTAAAATCCCATCACACCAGACAAGAATGGTCAAACTCACATCCACAGCTAAGAGTTTAATTCCCTGGAGCAGAAGAGGGTTGCCTCTATGGGACTGCAAGTCAGTTAGTGGAAGAGTTTGACCATTCTGTGGACAGAAGCTCAGACTCCCAGCTTTATTGGAGTATCTGTGTGGCATCAGACAAGGACTTGTGTGCAGGAAGTATAGCTCTGTTGGGAGACCTCAGTGTTCACATTGATGTTCATGGGCAAACTTCCAGGGGGAGGAATGGCTTGCATTTTCTAAACCATTTTTTTTTGTGTGTGCTATGTGAATTTAGTCTGTCTGTAATGTATTCCTCAGCCCAAAGTCCTGAATAGATTAAAGCTTCAGCATCACTTGTATACAAATTTACATTGCAAGTCTGGGGTAATTTCCCTCTTAAATACCTCCCACAGTGGGGATCAGGGCTGGTCTTTTCCTTGTAGTCTATACATGTCAACAGCATGATTGCAGTGAACTGCTTACTGAAATGTAGGAACTAGAATGAAAAGAGCATGTTAAATCTGTTTTGGCATGAATCAGTAGAACAGATTTCATGGTTATTAGCAACTGATTACTTGTGAATTAATCCAAAGTTCTCTAATAAATGTCCAATTTTAGGAATCACGTCTTGTCACGACAGATGTGGACCATTTGTCTTCTCAGTGAGGAGCAGGTAGATTACATCAGCTTACTTCACTTTGCTGAGAACCAGCTGCACCTTCCAGTCAACAGTAAACCACAACTCTATGAACGAGCTGCAAAAGTCCTGCAGAAAAGTCCTCAGAAGATTAAAGTCTATCTCCACTGGGATCAGAGAAGTTCTGTTTGCCAAACTGTGAGCGAGTTCCTCTTCCAGTGTTTACCCTACATCCACTCACTCAGGTATAACCTACCTTTCAGACCTTCATCTGTGTTTCATCTGTCTTTACCTTCAAAATGTGTTATTTTACAGAAATTATTAATGGAATTAAAATACTGCCTTTAACTATATATATTTTTATCCAGTTTCAGACAGTCATCAGAAACTCTCTCAGAGCAAATGAAGTTCTTGATGAATCTCTTCATTGGAGCAGCAGAGAGAGAACAGCAGACAGGAGAGAAGATACTGGAGCTGCTATCATCAGTGTGTACATATCAAACATTCATTTGTAACAACAGGGATATGGATGAAAAATCTCAGTGTGATCTCCTGCTGGATCTGTACTCCCATGTGAAGGACTATGAGACTAAATCAGGTCTGAGAGTCCTTCCATCATTACAGTCAGTTCTTTCAGTTCCTGCAGTCTGGTCCATAAACCTCTCAGATAGAAAGACCTCCATCCTCCTGGAAGTGCTGAAACTCCAACCAGAGAAGAAAGAAGTGGAGCTGAGAGGCTGCTCACAGGAAGAGAGTGAAGTGAGGAGTTTCCTGCAGTGTCTGCCTTATATCTCACAGCTCAGGTAAACACATGTTCTTCACAGAACAGAAACTAATTTTGCTCTGAAAATAAGTCTGGGACATATTTTCATCACTAAAATCCAGTGTCATATTGTTGAAAATATTTGTGTATTTTTCCTTCTCATCAGTATTATACTTACACATCTTGACCTCATTAGAGTTCTACTGAATTTCATTTCACACAGTGTGAGAAAATAAAGGCGCATAGCTTTGATGCTGCAAGGCAAAAACTCTGCTTTCCTTGTCAACATTTAAATGCAGAAACTGAGTTTTAGAAAATCTTCTTTTTCAAAAACTCAGTTTTCATTGATCCAACATGTACAGATATAAAGTATAGATGTGTTTGTCCCTGCTAAAACTGAAACTGCTAAAATGAGAAAAAGCTTTCTCATTTTAGCAGTTTCATTTTAGCATTTCTGACTTCTTAGAGAAGTCCAGTGTGCCACACAAATTTGGGAGTAAAAACATGAGTTCAGGTTTTTCATTACTTAAAAAGTAACAATGTTTTTACACTGGCAGATTTTTAAATGGATCAATGGACTGTAGTTGAGATCAAATCATCACTAAATGTCTCCTTTTTATTGTTACAGTGTTGATTTTGATCCTGATGAAGAAATCAGGTTCTTTGTGAATCTGTTCTGTGCAGCAGCAGAGAGAGAACAGCAGACAGGAGAGAAGATCCTGGAGAAGTTATCATCACTGTGCAGATACAAAAAAAATCCTCTTAAAGACAAACGGGGTGACTTCCTCGTGGACCTGTACTGTTATCAGACTAAATCAGGTCTGAGAGTCCTTCCATCATTACAGTCAGTTCTTTCAGCTCCTGCAGTCTGGTTCATAGACCTCTCCAAGAGAAAGACCTCCATCCTCCTGGAAGTGCTGAAACTCCAACCAGAGAAGAAACAAGTGGAGCTGAGAGGCTGCTCACAGGAAGAGAGTGAAGTGAGGAGTTTCCTGCAGTGTCTGCCTTATATCTCACAGCTCAGGTAAGCACATGTTCTTCACAGAACAGAAACTAATTTTGCTCTGAAAATAAGTCTGGGACATATTTTCATCACTAAAATCCAGTGTCATATTGTTGAAAATATTTGTGTATTTTTCCTTCTCATCAGTATTATACTTACACATCTTGACCTCATTAGAGTTCTACTGAATTTCATTTCACACAGTGTGAGAAAATAAAGGCGCATAGCTTTGATGCTGCAAAGCAAAAACTCTGCTTTCCTTGTCAACATTTAAATGCAGAAACTGAGTTTTAGAAAATCTTCTTTTCAAAAACTCAGTTTTCATTGATTCAACATGTACAGATATAAAGTATAGATGCGTTTGTCCCTGCTAAAATAAACTGCTAAATGAGAAAAGCTTTCTCATTTTAGCAGTTTCATTTTAGCATTTCTGACTTCTAGAGAAGTCCAGTGTGCCACACAAATTTGGGAGTAAAATCATGAGTTCAGGTTTTTCATTACTTAAAAAGTAACAATGTTTGTACACTGGCAGATTTCTAAATGGATGGATGGACTGTAGCTGAGATCAAATCACCACTAAATGTTTCCTTCTTATTGTTACAGTGTTGATTTTGATCCTGATGAAGAAATCAGGTTCTTTGTGAATCTGTTCTGTGCAGCAGCAGAGAGGGAACAGCAGACAGGAGAGAAGATTCTGGAGCTGTTATCATCACTGTGCAGATACAAAAAAAATCCCCTTAAAGACAAACGGGGTGACTTCCTCGTGGACCTGTACTGTTATCAGACTAAATCAGGTCTGAGAGTCCTTCCATCATTACAGTCAGTTCTTTCAGTTCCTGCAGTCTGGTCCATAAACCTCTCAAAGAGAAAGACCTCCATCCTCCTGGAAGTGCTGAAACTCCAACCAGAGAAGAAACAAGTGGAGCTGAGAGGCTGCTCACAGGAAGAGAGTGAAGTGAGGAGTTTCCTGCAGTGTCTGCCTTATATCTCACAGCTCAGGTACATCAGACAGAGCGTATTCAGCAGCTTAGTGAACAGTTTTTATAGAGAACATTCATTTGCCACATGCAGTATGTTTTCAGACATGACGTTATTTAACCTTGTATAGGTGGACATGATCGTTCCTCCTCCACACTGGCCTGTGCTCTCACAGCACTTAACAGTCTGACCTGAGTGCTTTGGTTTCTCTCAGCATCTCAACTCTTCTCTTTTGTGTTCTCTCTTTTTTAAGCCTGTCATGTCTGGCAGTTTTTGGCAGTTTTCACAATCGGAATGATGATCTGAATGCACCGATGTACCAAACATATTTGCTTTTACAAGAAGAGCTCTATAAGTTTTCTGTAGGCTAATCTTGTTAATGTTTGTATTTTCTGTTATTTTTTTTCTGTAGTTATTTATGCCAGGGCTGACAGGCAATAAGGAAGGGGATAGGAAAGAAAAGAGGTATATAAAGAGAGAGAAAGAGAGGGAGGGGGGAAGCAAAGGGGAGACAGGAAAAAAATTAAAGATAAGTAGATCTACATACATACTGTTTGGAGTAATGTGTGTGCGTATATGCGCCTCTGTCATGGAATATACTCAATCAGAGGCGGTTCTAGCCAGATTTGCTCCAGCACTACAGCCTAACCCCCAAAACTGGCGAGTTTTTGTTTTTTGATGGAGCTCGTGTGCCCTCAAATAGATTGGGCCCTGGGCAGTAGCCTACACTGCCCATAGCAAAAACCAGCCCTGTACTCAATAATGAGGGCAAGAAACTGCAACCATGCCCCCCATGATCCAGAGGTGAATAGAGAAGGACCCAGGGGACCCAGACCATCCACAGCCCACTAGGAGCTCAGAAGACCCGAGGCCGCACATCCTGATGGCAACCATGTGCACACCCCAGAGGAAGAAGGAGGGAGACCACAGACGGAGCACCCACGGCGAAAGGGCAAGAGTCCAGAGAGCCAGAGGCAATGAAGCCCACCCCCGCCCCGCAGGTCAGCACCTCCAACATGAGCCAAGCGTGCAGCCCCCAAGGCCCCAAGCACCTGAGAACAGCCCAGACACCTGGCAGAGCCCCCCCTTACACACACACATGCAAAGGACGGTCCAAGCCACCCCCAGGACACAGCCTCCAAGGGAGCGGGTCAAAGCCCACACCAGGACATCCGGCCACGCAACTCCGGCCCCTCCACAACCGTGTCCCACAGGTGGGGAGCAGCATGGAGCGGTAGGGTAGGGTTAATTCCCGTCCTCCGCAACCGTGTCCCACAGGTGCCAAGGCCAGCTGTCCACACACACACACACACACACACACACACGGAACATACATGGACACCTTGTGTGGGAGAGCAGGTACCAGCACAGAGCCAGCGGCAACCCAGGGATGCAGCCAACCCAGCCCCACACAACTAGCCAGTCCCCACCCCAGGCAGGGTGCATGAAACTGCAGTGTGAGAGGACCTGCCCACCGCCTCCTCCCACCCAACATGTTTGGGGTGATGTGAGTGTATGTAATGAGAAGAATGTCTATGACTGTGTGAAAGCTACGGTGCTATTAAAATTGGAGGGACAGATGTAGTATGAGCACTGAATACCAGCACCCATCCAAACTGCCCCCCCAAGGCCCTCAATGTCTAAAATGTAGATAAAACTGAGGAGCAGCCAGCAGTGAACAAATAAGTGGCGACCTCAGCAGCACCACCCACTAACCACTGTGTGACACACCTGCCCCCCAAAGCCCTGTATGTACTATGATGTGTTGTGAACTGTATGATGCAATTATAAGGAGGAGTGGGACATCACGCAGCACAGCGAGCAGAGCCAAGGAGGTGGCCATACTCACTCCAGCACGAGCCCCCTCCACCAAGAACCTACGTGTGTGTAATGTGATGCTATAACTGAGTGGGAGGAGGGGAAGGGCCAGGATAAATATGACCGAGAGGCAGAGGACTACCTCCCGGAGGAGGAGGGCCAGCTAACTACTGGCTCACCAGACACCCCAGTTTCCTACACCCAACCGTAGTGCAGGGAAGGCAGGTCCAGGGCCTGAAGTGGCCACACCCCCAGGATGCCACCGTGCTCCAGACTGGCACCCACCACCCACACTGCAACCCCCCCCCCCTCCACATACAAAAGACAACAAATATCACACCCACACACACAATTACAATAAACATCACACTCTCACTCTAATACACACACACACACACACACACACACACACACACAAAACAGGCACCTCACACACACACACATCCACACACACACATACCACAAACGTCACACCATACACACACACACACAGTGGTCCTGAGTCCAGGACCAACCGGCCCAGTGTGGGAACTGCTGCTCCCTCGACTGAGCGCCCCACACCCCCACAGGGAGGGGCACCCAGAATCCCGGAATGCCAGCCAGACATCCCGACGCGGGCCAACCCACCCCATACGGCAGCATGCCCGAGGGGGCACAGACCCCCCCCAGCACAGGGAGGGGCCGAGTCGAGAAACGGGCAACCCCAGGCACCAGGGCACCAGGGCCCCAGGCCCGGCACCCCGGCCCCACAGAGGAGACCAACCACCCGGACGGGGCTAGCACCCACCACCATGGGCCCCCCAGCTCCACACCCCAAGACCATAAAAGCATCCATCCAAGCCCCCCCACCACCTCCAACAACTAAGGCCCGGACACAGAAACCACAAAACGGAAGCCACTGTCTTCAGTCCAAGAGCCATCAGACACCTGAATCACCCATTTTAGGTTATTTAAATTAAACCTTGTCTGTTTGATGGACCTCAATTGCTGATATTCAAGAAATATGCTGTTACTAATTTCATATTTTGAATTAAGTTCATAAAATGAGATAAAGGTCTCATCTTGAATAACATGTTCTAAGTTCTTTATTCCTTTCTCTTGCCATGTTGAAAAATTCAGTACTGTCTTTTTCTGACGTATATCTGGATTGTTCCAAATGGGTGTCAGTTTACATGGGATAAGTGAAGACTTGGTTATCTTTAAAAATTCCCACCAGGCTGTCAGAGTTGTGTTTATGTTAAGGCTTTTAAAGCAGTTATAATGTTTAATACTGGAGCTAATGAAAGGTAAGTCAGACATTTTCACTTTTCCACCTAAACATTGTACCTAAACATTTTCAGAGGAATATCTTTGTTTACTGAACTACCTAACACTGACCTATGAATCATTCAAGCATAAAAAAGGCACCTAGCTCAAGGAATGAAGTGTTGTGTCTACACATAACCGACAACTTAGCAAAGAAAAAAAAAAATATCAAGGAAAGGGTTACTGAGGCATCCTGTCTTTTGGTAAAATAGTGTGACCAAGTTTATTCTTGGAGCAATTCAGCAGAAAAAAGCTTACCAATGCATATCACCTAAGTCTTCATCAGAGTCTGAAATGAGGAACCAGATTACATACCAGCCTTGTGTGGCAATCAAACAACAGATGTGAAAAAATATTAAACCTCTGGAAGGGGCTACAATCAAAAGACAAAGGCCCAGATATATCTAAATTATACAGAAACTCAAAGTGTTCTGGAAAAAATTTGAGTGATAATACAAAGTGATCTGAAAGAAGAAAAAATTCATGTAAATTTATAATAAATCAAAATGAAATAAGCTGTAGTTCAACCATTAAAGCAGACATAGTCACGTACTGTATACAAAAATAACCAATTCTGTTTTGTTAAACATAATTTTTTCCCATATAGAATAACCTAATGCCTACAGGTGGCAGGTCTAAACAACTATCTACCGCAGATGAACAGTATCTGAAAGTCATGTCCTTAAGAAATAGAAAGAAAATCCAGCAAAGACAAGAAATCGGACCTGAGAGATGCATCTGGCCCTTCGGGTGATCCATCTACTGTTTGCAGAGGCCTCATCAGACATGGTCTCACTGAAAGATGCTACCAAGTTGCAATGTGGGAAATCTTGGCTCTCAATCCATATAGAGACCAAATATCTCTGACATCTCGTCACATTGATTTTCAGCAGTCTTTTTAAATCTTTATAGTACTCTGACTTTATGGAGATGCAATAAAATTCCTAAGTATACATTTAACTTTTGTCTTCTGCTCAAGAATCCTCAGCTGAGAGTTTCTTCTTGCCAAAAAGATATTTCTACCAGGTAAGTAAAAGTACCCTTAAAATAAACTATTATTTTTGGTGTGTATGGGAGTTGTTGCTTTTTTTAAAATAATTAGACAAAAATTGCATACTTTCTTTCTTTAATCTAAATTTAAATAAATCTCATTTCTATTAACTGGTCAAATGTAGGAAAAGAGATTCGACAAGTCCTCCTGCTGGCTGATTTTGTCAGTAGGAATGAGTTGTCTTGAACTACATCCAAACATTTACATTATGCATCACAGTTCATCATTTTTTCAGCAATCTGCATCTTGACCTGCGAGTGAACTCCTGGCCTGTTGATTGGTTGTCAGCAGCTTCCTTGGGGAGTCATATCCTGGCTACAGTTGTAGCCCATATCGAGGACAAACGTGATGCTGACCACCTCTCCTCTACCAACACCTGTTGCTCATCAGTAGTGTATGTGTGTGTGTATGTGCAGCAATGCCAGGCACCACCTAAAATATGTGAAAAACGGGTCTGTGAATTTTTATGATTGCATCTATAATCAGGGTGTGTGTGTGTGTGTGTGTGTGTGTGATTTTAGAGACATATTCAAATTCATAAGTGTATGTATGGAATGAGTGTGTGACGAACACTTCTGATGGTCTGAGTGAAGAACACAGCTGCCACTTGACACAGCAATTATGTCATTAGAGTTTATGATTGGCCTGCATGCATCACTGTGACCACTCTCTCTCTTTCTGTCTCACACACCCACACACACACAGGCACTGCAATCATATGACTTCACATATAAAAATGTATTTACATTCACTGAACTCAGAATCCACGGTACTGTGTTTTAAAAATGTTTAAAATTTTAACCTTGATGCTTTTAATTTTATGAGAGCTGTAAATCAACTGATGGTCAGCCATCATCACCACAGACCAGAAACAAGATGGACATTTGAAACTTTTCTCCTTACATTATTTTTTTTTTATGTTTCACTTTTTCTCAGGTGTGCAACTAGTAACTGACTGAAAATCTAAGTTCTACTATTCTTGCCACTTAATGAATAATGGCAGGTTTGTGGTCTGAAAACAGAAAGTACTGTAGGTGTCATCACTGTCACATACACCTAGGTAGTTATGTTTTTTTTTTCCTGTCTTGAATTTTCTCATGTTTTTTTCCTCAGTCTGCCAATTGTTGCTTCAGCATGACAGTTTATTGGTGAGATCTGAAAACAGACTGCTTCATTAGAGGAGATCACTGCATTAGATGCTGTGTAGGTGGATACCTACTATAGATACCCATTTTGTCATTTATTTTTTGTAGCCTAGGCTTTTAGTGCTTTTAAAACATTTATGAATTGTGAAAGCAACACTAGTCATTCTCACAACTATTATTTGCATAGCAATGAAGTTAGAGATTAAATCATGAGCTCAATTAGATCTATGTCATTTTTGCTCCTAAAGCCCTCCATGATAACAGCATTTTACTGACAGCTCTGCTGTGGACACAGTGAATGTGATTCTACTGCTGGGATTTATTGCTCAAATAAATCAGACATACATTACCAGAAGAGACTGCTAAAAGTAAACACAAGTCACTAATAACAACAATAATAATAAAAATACATTAAAAGTATTATGTTAATTCTTTTTAACAATGTGGCTACACAATTAAAGATTTTTGCGACTGACGTCAGCGCGCTTCTTACGGCTCCGCGTTACGTAATTACGCTTGGTTTCCAAACAATGCTCAGGAAAAAGCCACGTTGACGGTCCAGACTTGAGTGTAGCCCACAGTATAAGGCAGAATACAGCAGGAATTGGTTTTAAGTCGAGGCTCCGCTTCCTCCTTGCAGCAGACAGCATGTCGTCGCCGCCGAAGGAGAAAGTCGAAACCAAAGGCGGTCATCTCCCTGCAGGTAAAGCTCCCTGTGTTGTGGTGCTGTTTTTCAAAGCCTATATAAATCTGAAGGCCTTTGTTTCTGCAGTGTCTTGGACCCCAAAAATAAAAAAAATAATCACATGATGGTGATTAATACTTATGCAACCCTTAAACTGGCAGACGCCTCGGGATATAAATCGTCTGTCCCGTCCAGATTGCGTTTAGAATAATGTGCAGTAATTATCTTTCGCACATTTCTGTACTTCCTGATTTGCGTGGGATCTTGCAACATCACACTGCTCACATCGTAGCGATCGGTAAGCACCGCCGTCGCTTATAAAGGTTTTATGTTTCAATGTTGCCACTAATGGCTGCTGGGTGGCGGTGACGTGGAGGCCACGGGCTCAAGCTTCGTGGATGCAGGCTGAAGAGAAACGGAAAAGGTGTACGTGGACATAAGCTGTAGTAGGCATTGGGCCACAGCAGCTGCAGGACTGATAGCACAGTAAGATAACAGATGCACCTCGCCCCCAACCTGTGATCAGTGGGAGGCCCACAGTCATTAATAGACTTAGGAATCTGGACATGCCCTCAGAGCAGTCACTTCTACAGCCCATGCACCCTTTTCCTTGTTTTTTAACTTTTAAGTTCCTGTTTTGACAGTGAGACCTTGCACAAATTCTCTCAGCAGATGTGGTAAATCACTGCATGTGTGTTTGTTCCTTTGTGTGTGGGTGTGTTCCAGTAAAGGCAGGTGGTATGAGGATAGTGCAGAAGCACCAGCCGACTCCTGCCCCAGAACCACCGCAGAAAGATGACAGCGAGGAGTACGTCAGCAGCAGGTAACGTACACGCTTTAGAGAAGGACCCTGAGGCCCAAGTGGCCAAGAGATGCCTTGGGTAGAACCTCTGCTTGCAGTGACTAAATATTTCTTATTAGAAAATCAGTGAAAGGACCATCAAATGATGCAAAATAGCCACAAAGACCCTGCAAAGAGATGGAAATGACAGCAGATACAAGCAACATAACCACAGTGACACACAATTATCAAAAAGCCAGGCAAAACTACTACAGAGATGAAATAACTACTCAGAGACACAGCAAGTTTGCACAGAAATGCAAAAGACTACAGCTACACAGACAAAATGAACGACAAAATGGCCTAGACACAAAAGGACTGCACAAGGATTCAAAATGAAACTACTACGCAGTGGAGTGGTGCAGGGCCTTGTCATGTTTGTACATTCTTTCTTATAAGACCTAAGTAAACACATATCTGTTAGTCTGTGTGCAGCCTTTAACTGTGGTGATTTGTAAATTGCTAATCACAAACACGCCCTGCAAATTGCCAACCAAGCCATTTAGCATCTTTCACTTTTTCCATAAGGCTGTACTGTAGGCAGATCTGCAGCAGACTTTTCATGTATTGTCGCCAGCTAATTCAGTAAACAACATAATTACTGCATAATTACAGCATTAACTCGAACAGCCTATTCAGCAGTCGCTATTGTTTTGCTATAAACAGGCTCGGTTTTAATGTTTTACATCACGCTGGCTCTATTTCCGAGAGACAATAATTGTTCTGTCTCTGCATCGGCATGTTCGTCTTTTGTTGCTTGAATTGCATTGGTTGTGCTGAGGTCACTCTATTCTGCAACGGCGTTGTTGCAAGTTCCTTATTTTCAGCATTCTTTGACTGCGTGCTCGTACGCCCTCACATATCTCCCCAATATTCATAAGGGTACGTCAGCTGTGTGCATATCGGCACAGGTGGCATATTCACACCACATATCTGTCTTTGTGTGTGTGCGTGCGTGTGTGTGTGTGTGTGTGTGTTAATGAGAGGTGGTAAATTGGAAGTGACAAGCAGTGCACAGCAGTGAGCAGGGTTCAAGAACATTGCCAACTGTCAGGAAATTTTCTGTGCACAACTTTACACACACACACTGACATATTTCATGGTCTTCATCTGCAAAGCTGGTTGGTTTAGTATTTTCCCGTAATTCAAAGCAGGAATAGCATCAAGCCTGTCAGTGCCAGTAAGTCATTTCCTGTTGTCTTCTTTTCTGCCAACATGACTGGTGCTAATAATAGAAAGGGTGTTAAAGTGAAAAGGGAGGCCAAGAATCTATCAAAAGTACAAAACAGCATGCAGACTGTAGTTCATACCTGTTGTAGAGACAGTGATCAGTACCATTCCAGCCTGACATGTATCTACTTCCTTATTTTGCCCTGTTGTTTCAGAGTATATAAAAACAAACTGTCAGTGCAAAGGGGAGTATCCTTTTATCTTTTCCTAATGTACAATGATCCATTGCACATTAAGTTGTACAGTTAGAAATACTAAAACACCAAGGCCTCTTCCAAATACTGTCCTTCAGAGCTTGCAGTCCAGGAAGATCACCTGTGCTGCTTACACTAATGTTTAAAAAAGAGCATTGTATTCACCCCATCTTGAACCCACCTGCTCTCATCTTTTTGCTGCAGAAATGCAGGTGCAAATTCTTTATTGTGATCTAAAGATTACCTGTCAAGACCTCTTAAAAAAAAAGAAAAAAAAAGAGAGGCTGAGTAAGTGCACTCCATCACTAAATACAATCAGTGAAACTCTCGGTCACACACGCTTCTGTCAGTCCTTCTCTGTGTCACACTGATGGACGTCTAGCAGGTGGCTACTGGGTAAATTTTGTATTAGTTGCAGCCAGTGGAGCGTTGTAGTCGGGGGAACACCTGCCTCTCCCAATCTAGCTGAGATGGACAGATGAAGCACGGAGAGAAATAGGTGGCTGGGATTACGAAAGGAAAGGAGGAAAGGATTAGGATAGGAGGGGATTATTATGGTATGGAAAAGGGGTGCTATGGCTGTATGAAGATAGGGGAAAGGACAGGTAAGAGATGGAGGAGGAGAAGGTGGCAAAGAGTGGAAAAAAGCAAGAAAGGGAAGCATAAGCTGGTGTTCCACCTGAAGCTTCCTAATCATGTGAAAAGTGGTTCTCAAAAGCCATCAGGAGTAACTCTACGGAACATACAGGTGGAGTGTGATGTACGCAGCACAAGTCCAAGAAGTGGGGAAAAAGCATGCCAGTCAGTGCATCACTAAAGTTTATGAACTACTCTCACATCATTTGGATGGGACTGTCAGCTAAATGTGTAAAAACTATGTGCAAGGTGATTGGCTTTAGTGTTGGTTGCTCTACCGGTTTTAGGTGAGAGGTGGATATGTACCAGGGACTTGGAAAAAGATCGACTTCGGTTGCTGCACACATAGACCGTATGCAGGAGCTGTGGTGAGATGTGCAGTAGGCTGACAGCTCATGGTGAAAAGTTGAGAGGCGAGAGAACGCAAGATAAGGGGAAGAGGAGGCAAGACAGGCAACAGGCATCAGTTTCTATGGCAACCAGCACCTCGCCCACGGCAACAAACTTCCTGCTCTGCTGAAGCAGAAAGAGAAATGGGTGGGGTAGAAGCAGCAGTGGCTGAAAAACAGTTAAAGGAAAATGCCACGCGGATGGATTATTGTATAGTTCTTCATTTGATTTAACAGTTGAGATTTCTGTCTCTCCCTCACTCTTTTCCTCCCATATCCCTCGCTCTTTTTTTCCCTCTAACTCTTCCCCGCTGCTGGCACAAAGCCTCCCTGAGATCCCCATGCAGCTCTCTACTGCCCCCTGCAGACTCATTCTGCTCGTGAACGCAGCCGCGTTCCTCCTGCGCACGCAAAACAGCAAAAGAGGTCTTTGTCACTTTTGATTTCTCCGTCTCTCGGCCTTTCTGCCGTTCCTCTTCACCGTGCAGATAGAATAGATTAAAAAGGTGTCAGTAGTCTAATCTGAAGGATAATGCTTTTGTGTAGTATCTAGATCAAGCATTCATGGCTTGTCATGGTGTGGTTTTACTAATCTCTGATTAATAAGTCTTAAACTGAGTTACGGTTATCTGTTCATCAAGTGTGACTAAAACCTGTCATTAGTGTTTGTCTGCAGCTTTGTGATTATGCAGTAGCTGCGGACAGCTTACAAATTACAGGAAAAATCGGAACCCTTGACCCTGCAGTGAGGTGATCCCTAGCTCTGCTGCGCTGGGAGAGGCATTTGTTGGCACGGTTTAGGTCCACTCGTTCCATTAGAGGAGAGGTTCACTACAAATCAATATAGATACTGTTGCTTGTGATCACCTTTATGCTCTGATGAAACATTTCTGTCTGGAAGAGAGTGGTCTCTTCCAGAATGGCACCGTTCTCATCCACAGGGCACCAGGGATCAGTGCATGGTTTGATCGTTGTTTTTCCGGGCTCAGAATTGGCCTTTGGGTGGGGACACGACTGCAGATGTAAGCGCAACTGATGCACGGAAAGGGAAGGCAATGAGTCCGTGTTACCGTATGCGGTTCCTAGTTATTTGGACTTTAAAATTTCCATTATGCATGAGAAGAAAGACAAATAATAATTCTAATGATTTTCCTTTGACTTTGGTTAAAAGCTCTTTGGCTTGGTCAAAGAAAAAAAAATCAGGACAAAAGCGGTGGAATGAGCATAAAAATAATCTGCCATTGCCTTCAGTCACCAGGTTGAACCAAATTGAATACTTATGGGAGATTTTTGGAAAGACCTCCGCCATCATCGTGAAAACACCAGATGAGAGAATATCAATTGGTAAAATAGTGTTCCATCCCTCCACTGAAGTCCCAGAGACTTGGAAAATTAGTGTCAAGGTGGATTTAAGCTGTTGTGGTAATGCATGTTTTCCAAGCCCCCCTCCCCCCCACACACACACAAAAAAAAACTTCCCCAAAAACAACTTTTGTGTGATTAGCCAGTCAAGTAAGCTTACAGGTTCATTTTGCTTTAACTCTAAAACAAAACTCTTAAGACTTGAAGGAGCCAAATGCTTGACCATCTTATAGGCCTAAGACCCCCCCCTCCCAGTTTGTCTAGACATGTCCATCTGTCTGTTGTTATGGCCCTAATGCCCAATCCCAGAAGCAAGCAGCACCCTTTGAAAAAATATACTTAATATGCTTAATTCTATGCACTGACCTTTCTCTTAACCCTGGGGGTTTTTTGTAACACCTCTCACTTTGCTGTCTGTCTTATAATATTTCAGGATTTCACCACAACGTGCACAGTGGAGATAGACACTCACTGTAACAGAGGCGTGTGACTGCCCAGCAGGAGTCCACACTGTGTCAGGATATGAATACATATCCAGCTGAGCATCGCTGCTCACCTCAACCCCAGTGTTGCGACTGACTGTTGCTTCAGATGAACCTGAAACTGAAGCAGCTCCTGCACATATGTGTTACATGTTTTTATTTGTATCTGCATGTATAAATAGTTGAAGTTAATATTCTAGATGCCGTCATTTGAGTTGATCTTCAGAAAAGCACCTTAGCGGGGCTGCGTTCTCATTTGAAGAGCAATAGCGCTCAATCACATTTTTTTTTCCCCCTTTCATCTTCACTTGCTGATTTACCCTCCATCTGTTCCCCAGCTAACCTTAAAACATTTAAAATTCTATTTCCATGACCTCCTCCCATCATTGATTAGAAGGAGGAACACTTGTGGTGCTAATATGCTATATTTTTAGTTAATTGAATTGCTAATAGAAAACCTCTCAACCTCACATTTTGACGAGCGGCTAGCGTGGAATAATCAGTGATATTTGACGTATCTGAGCATTAATGTAATACCAAGGTGTGAATTTTCTCATTAAGCTAAGCGCCTGGATGTTGATTGGTGAGCTCGGTGTTTCACAGATATGCTGGAAATCTGGAACTGTTAATTGGCCGTGATTGGGAAAAGTTGTGCACGAATCGTAAAATATTAAAAAGAAAGGAGCAGATGGTTGAAATTTTCTTATTTTGACTGCTGAGACGGTTGAAGTCTGTGTTAGAAACTTTTCATCTTCTTTTTTTTCTTCAATCTAAATTAGGCTGTTAATGAGGTAGGCTGTAAGCTGGACATGCTTGCTGCTGTAGTTAATGTCCTTAAGTGGAGTTTTGAAGGTGGCTAACTTGACTGTACTTTTAGCCGGGGGGGTGACTATGCCGTAAAATTAGACGGCACTCGTTTGTCATGTCAAGGTCGATACTTACCTCAGGTTCTGCATTCCTCCTCCTCATCTTTTTCTCTGCCTCCTTCCCTTCCCTCTATGTCTGAGTGAGCGCTCGCCTGCCTCTCTCCTTCATCCTCTTTTGCTCTCCTCTAACACTGTTATTATATAGGTATTTCACTCCCCGGTTCACTCTGCCCTCTTTTTCCTCCTCCTCTTCTGCCTTCTCTATTTGCCCTGTCTTGCCTTTACCCCACATCTCCTTTCTTTCCTCCTTGTCCTTTCTTCTCTCGGTTCTCCTTTTTCTCCTCCTTCCTAAATCTTTTTCTTCTTCATCCTCATCATCGTCAGGCGTCACTTTAACTCTCTTTCGCTTTCATAGCTTTAGTTTCCTTACACCCCCCCTTTTCCTTTCCATCGAGAAGCTGTGAGCCTCAGTGTTTGGCCAGAATGAATGGGAGCTATTTAAGCTGCTGGCAGGTCCATCCAGGGTGTGGGTGTGGGTGTGGGTGTGGGTGTGTGTGTGTCTGTGTTGGTGGGTGGGTGTTACAAGTCTTTGACAACTTGAGGTGTTCTTATTTTGGTACAGTGTTACTTTGGGGGGGATTTGATGCAGGTAAACTTGTGTAAATGTTGGCATAAACTATATTCAGACAGCTGTACCATTGACCTAGTTAAAAAAAAGTAATTGTCCTTTCTAATTTCTCTTTTCTGTCTTCTTTTTTTTTAGTCCACCGAGAGCCCCTGTAATTGTGTCTGGAGTGGTTACAAAGGTAAGACACACATTTATACAGACCACCAGTAGTGTTGAAATAAGCATTATAAGGTGGTTTATATCTGGGACAGGAGCTCTACTGGGACGACTAGAGGCTCAGCGTTCATGAAGAACAAGAGAGAGATGGGAGGAAAAGCAGGGGGCTGAAGGAAAATTGAGAGAACATTGGTGCCAAATGAGAAAAGGAAAAATGGCTTATCTGTTATTTGTGAATCTGGTGGCAGTGAAATGCCACACTGCCATACAAAAACCAAGATGTTCTGCAAAATCAAAAATGACCACAGAGTTAAATCCGCTCCTCAGACAAAAGCTCCCAATGAAAACTGAACATTGCAAGCTGCACATTAACCAGAACTTCACTTTACTGCACAGTATTAACCACATATTGCTTGAACTGCATCAACCCCCGAGTGTCTGTTTGGGCTTTTACAGCCTTGACCTGCTGCTTTGAAAAGTGGGTCAAAGTCTGAATAGCCATTTGTGTTTAATTCTTTTTGACTGTATGTCTGTGTGCATGTGTCTGTGTGGAAAGTGTCCTTGACTGCCTGCATGGCTTCGTTCCCTGCTTTGTTTGTGTGTGTCAGACCAGGCAGATTGTTTGCGGAAGATTGCAATGATATCAGAAGGTGGCAGGCATCCCATTTATCCCCCGATCCTCCTCTAGCCTTCCCATTTGCCCCCTATCACTGCCATCAAGCCCAGAGGCTAGCAATGCACAAAGCCTCAGAAAAGCCTTTTAAGAGTTAAAGTGAAACACTTCACCGTGTGTGTGTGTGTGTGTGTGTGTGTGTGTGGTTGGGTCCCTGTGTGTGGTCTGCAGGGAATTTTTTTTCTTTTTTTTTTGCTTAGAAAAAGAAACAAACAACGATGCCTCCGGGCTATGTACCTTTAATTTTTCATTTAGTTGCACTGTGTGATTTTTGAAATACATTTCTCTTGTAAAATAACCATTTCAAAGAAGTAAAGCATCTAAAGAAAACAAGCTAAAGAAGAAATTAGAAAATAAAGGGAAGGAAGAGTATTACAGGTCTAGCAATGAAGCGTACTCCTTCCATGTCCATAAGTAGATTTTTTTTTTCTTTTTTTGGTTTGAACGTTACTCCTTCTTCCTACCTGTAATCAGATTACACCACAATGTCTTGGTCTGTACACCCCCCCAAAAAACGCAAACAGTCGTAAAATAAACGAAAGTAAACTAAGTGCACTCCATGATTCAGTACCTTGTAGAATGCACTTCAGCAGCAGAAACTTCAGTAATGGTTTTCTGTATGACTATCAGTCTCATATCATTGTGGAGGAATATTGCCTCAGTTCATTGAGGTCTGCGGGCATTCATTTATGCACAGCTTTCTTAAGGCCATAGCATTTCAGTCAGGTTGAGGTCTGGACTTGGACTGAACCATTGCAACAGACAGACAGATATTTGACTCTTGAATGCTTTGGTATAAAGAGGAGTTCATGGTTAACTCAATGACTGCAAGTTGCCCAGGTACTCTGGCTGCAAAATAAGCCCCCAATAATCACAACTCCACCACCGTGTTGACAGTTGGTATGAAGTTTTATTATATGCTGTGTTTGGCCTTCCCACGTGGTGCTGTGCGTTATGGTCAAACATCTCCACTTTGGTCTTGTCTCTCCAAAGGGCAGTGTTCCAGGAGTCTTGTGGTTTGTTCAGATGCAACTTTGCAAACCTAAGCTGTGCTGCCATGTTCTTTTTTTTGAGGAAAGAGGCTTTCTCCGGGCAGTCTTTCCTTCTTCTTTAATTTCCCTGTCATGAACTTTAACATTTAACATGCTGAGACCTTGTAGAGTCGGTTTCTCTGAGCATTGCACAGTCTGACCTTTGGGTAGAATTTCTCCTGGGAAGATTTTGCTAGCACAATGTGACAAACATGAAATCTCCAGCCCAGCAAACTGCCAAAATTTAGAGGTGCTCACACTAGCTGATGATCAGTTATTCAAGTGCGTTTGATTAACAGCACCTGACTGCTACTTACCCTCTTAATTCCTATGGGAGATGTAAGGGTGTACCTAGGTTTGCATTGAGTCCTGTGAAAACTTTTTCCCACTGTCCTCATTTTAAGCGAATTATAATACCCTGCAGCTAAAGAAAATGCACAGAGCCCTACAAGTACATGATGCACAATCATTTTTATATTGGCTTGGTTTTGAAGTAGAGGGTGTATTATGAAAACCGTGGCCTAGAGGGCAGTCAGTGAGCCCCTGGCAACCACCTGTTGCCACTGAAAAAAGGGAAATGTGTGTTTCCTGACACCAAGCACGTACCAAATGAAAATTTGAATTTCAGCCATTTAATGGTTGCTGAAGGTCAGTACACAGGTTTGGTTTTAATATTAGTGAAAACACACTTTTTAAAAATATGTATTTATTTATTTATTTTTGTGTGAAAATGACCATTCCACAACCAAATGTGTGCCGAGTACAGTAACACTGAGCTTTCTGTCAGTCTGTTTCAATGAAGTGGAAGCAATTCAAACCACACTGCTACAATATGAAGAAGTGCTATAAAGACTTTATGGACTTACTGCAAGCCAGTGAAATCCTGCAAGATGAGAATAAGCCCGACGGGCTTGATGTTTGTTGCAGATACTGTAATTATTTTTCTTAAAAATCAATAATTAAATTAAACATATGACAATCAAATACATTTTTGATGATTTTTGCATTGTCAGTCCCAAACATACCAGTCGCCCTCACTTCTTTTCACAGCGTGGCGCAATAACACAGTTAATTTGTTATATTCCCTCCCACACCTCTGCAGTAGGACAGAGGTATTCACGGGAAAAGCTTTGAGCTTCAGAAGAGAGTGAAGGCTAATTGGAGGTCAATTCCATCCACATCCCCTGGAGTTAGCCCTGGAATTTTCTTTTAAATGAAAGAAGCACACACACACACACAGACACACATGCACGCTTTGTTTGTGTGCCCACCTACACGCAAACACCAACTTGCTGGAAAAGTGGCGCGCAGCCACACATGCAGTGAAAAAAACCAACGCATTAAGCAGAAGGGATTAGGGTCATGCGAGGGTGGGGTGGGTGAGTAAAGTTCAGGAAGAAGCTCAGAAAGACAGGCTGTGTGTTTGTTTGCAGAAGGTTAGTTAATGGGGTTATATAACTCCATCCATGTGGACATCCTAAGAATGGAGAATATCAAGGAACCATGTGTTGTTATTTTTTACGATGGAGTAACATTAACATATGGTAACATCTGGACAGATGAGAGGGCATCAGCAAATTGCCAGTTTAAATAAACCCAAAGATTTTAGATAAAAGAATGCAGCAGTCCAGTCAGTCGTGCATACAGCAATGCAGTATGTTTACTGTGTGCTTTTTATACTTTAAGAACTTGGTTTTACAGCTTATACAACCTATATAACTGTACAGCAGATAAAATCTCCTATTCACACCCATGGCTATATGTGAGTGCACTACTAGTGCATTGCTGCTAAGCATAAAGGGATGCCAACAGCAGATGGAGCAGGTAGAAGAAACAGGAAATGAGAGAAATGAAAACCTGGCAAAGATGGAGAAGTAAGGGGGGGGGATAACAACAAAAGGAGGATGAAATCCAACTGTGATTCTCCTAAGTCTGCTGATTAAAATTCTGTGAGTTGATCGGATTTAGAAGCAGCAAGGCTGTTTATGTGCATTTTTCTTTTCATTTAGTTTGAACCTGGAGAACAGATAAGTGCTCCATACTGTACCTGTCATGCATCTTGGGAGATCAGTGGGGAAGGATTTAAAAATCCACATACTGTATCATATCATGCAAGGATAGAAACAAACTATACAAGCTGGTTAAAAACACACTTTTCACACATACACACAGGAAGTATTCCACCAACAGTGTTTTAGAAAGATCCCAACAACACTGTACATTGCTGCATTATTACTATTGCTGTTTTCCCAGTCTCCTTTGGATTGTCTTTGCTATGGTCGTGGCGTTTCATCCTTCTCACACTGCTAGCCTTGTGGCTTAAATGCTGATCACTCTTTTGTCCTGACTGTTTTTTGGGGTTTTTTTGTTTAGGGTGATAAGGACTTCACCCCGGCAGCTGCCCAGGTGGCCCACAATAAGCCCCAGCCTGGTGTACCCAAGCTGCCCCCTGCCCAGCACATCAACCAACATATCCACCAACCCCGCAAGTGAGCCAGGCAGCAATCTACAACCAAGCCACCAAGCTACTAACTCCACCAGCCGGCCTTCCAAATGGAACACATAGGATGAAAACGGTTCCCCACCAGGCACAGATCTTTAAATAATAAGAGTAATTATACTTTTGGGAACGTAAGCAACAGACATTTGAAGTCAGTACAGCTCCAGTACAAATCCCACTCTTAATACCCCTTGGTGCCACTCTGAGCTCTGCACTTATGAAGGATTGTTTTCCAGTTGAATAGTCTTAAGGTGATGTAAACAGGTGAAGAGCCTTCTGAAATTGTTCTCTTTCCAAAAAAATCAAATATTAACAGAGAAACTGATCTCAGATCTGAGTCTGTTCGGGGAACGTTCACCACATCCAGTTAATCACAGCGACCTCTCAATCAGCCCGCTTAACCAACCGAGCCCATGCTACTATGCTTTGATCTTCACAAAAGAACCAGTCGAGAAATCACGAGGTGGAAGCCCGTTTACCAACCCTCCAAACCAAAAAGACCACAGAAAGCAGCTTTTGAATGTGTAATTCAGCAGCTTAGACTAGAGAAAGTAAGACTAGCAAATCACATGACAGCAATAAGCAATCATTAGCCCAAGTGCTTAAGTTACCAAGAGCTTTGACAAGCATTCCATTTGACCTGGTCACCCATATTATATATTAATGCTAGAAAGGTCTAAGAGAATGAGTGATGTAATGCTTGATTGGCCTTCATTTGAATCTTGTGAACATACACACCCCACCCCCCATATATTATAGATATTTTAGATAGCCCTTTTTGCTATATTGATGCCATTACCCAAGAAGCTTTTTCATGCTTGATGTCCTCAGTCAACATGCAAGCACATGCTAATGAAGCTTCTGGGTCACAATTAAACCTGTTGAGCTTTTATCACCGTTTCCTCCAGTGTCACCGTTCTTACCTTTTTATCTAACAGAGAGGAGTCATTCACAGTCATCAGCCTTGGCTGTATTGATATCTGTCTTTTCCTGGCAGTGTTAACCGATTTTTTACGTGTAAACGTAACCTGTTCACGGTAAAACTCTACCATCGGTGCCTCATCGCTTAGATTTTAAGACACGCAGGCTCATTAGTCTCATGTTTATCTGTTACGGAATGAAAGTGCAGCCAAATATGTAATGAAACTTAAAGAAAACCACCAGCTGCAGGATGCTCTCTGATTGCATTAACATTAGCTCAGATATCACAAGGGACTTAATTAAAAGGTGAACAAAGCATTACAGAGAAGCAGTTCAGAAAAGAGTGAGGCATTTAACTGTCAGATGAAGGTGAAAATGGGAACATTAAAGGCGAGAAGTCTCTACATTCCATACAAAACGCATTGAAGCGAAGACATTTCGGCCATGTGACTGTTTATCAGTGTACAAAGAAGGTGCAACATGTTTATCACTACTCGGCTCATCACATATCAGAAATGTGTACAACCCTCGAAAATCCAAATGGGATTTCCTGAGAAAGTGATGCGCTACAGCACACACACACACACGCGCACACACACACACAAAAAAAACACCCTTTTCCTTAAAACTCTCTTGCGCTCTAGTATTATTTGTTGCAACACTAATGTTCAGATTTCCAGGAAAGAAACAAAGGAAGAAATGATGTTGCCAAGAAGAAATGATTTCCTATGTTAATTTAATTCTGTTTCAATTGTTATTTCTTCTCAGTACTTTTTCTTGAATTGTTCAAATTGTACAAAGTCATTGAGTGGACTTAGGCATTAGGTATGGTTGTCATAGTAAATAAAGATATGGACTATCTTTAAAAAAAAAAGACCTTTTTAGTTTGTTTTTATTTACAGTTATTTATGAATGATGGGGCAAAAACGTCACTCCCTTGTGACTCATTACATTAAAAAAAATCTTTTCAGTTTAGTACTATAGAAGAGAAATGGTCTAATATTTCTGAAAAAGTTCAAACTAGTCCCACTTGATGGATTGTGGGCTGTACCCCACCTTGAGCATTTGAGCATCCCATGGTGAATTAGCACCCTGCACTGAGGGATTAGGGCTCAGGTGGTGTTTTGAAATGAAACAGAAGCATCTTTCCAAGCGCTATCTGCTGTTTTCCCTTCATCACACACGCAAACACACACACACACTCACACTCACTCTGCACCAGGTGTTAGTGCATGTAATCCATCTTTACACAAGCATCTGCAATCAGGTGTTCTGTCAGCATATGTTAGCCCAATAAACCAGCCAGTGCAGGCTTAGTTGGTCCGAGCCTCTGTCAGCAGGCTTGAAACTCCCCATTAAAGCAGACACAATCTCCTCCACTCTCCTTGGTTGTATATAGTTCTCTCAGTGTGGCAGGCCTCTCATTCCCTGCCATGCCTTATTAGACTGGCTGGGAGAACAGAATGAGAGTGAGACACTGCTCAAAATGTATTATAGTACCAGGCTCAGGAATTTCTGGCTGTAGGAGTATAAAACTGAGATGGTAGTTTATTCTTAAATACTGTTTTAGCCAGGGTAGAAATTTTGATTGCTAAGCCAGCCAGTGAAGATTGGCATGAGATCCTGGTTATACTGCAGAAACTCTAAGCACAGAAAAAGTGCTCCTGAACCAGTTTTTCTCATGTGTGTACATCAGTAGTGAAGTCTTTGGGGAGACAGCCTTGCTTAAGCTGTTTTCTCATTGATTGGCTCGGGTTGGTTCTTCTCGCTGCCCGCTAAGAAGCCGCTGGCCTCCCTTTTAGGACGGATTTCCAAAAATTGTCTGCCTCCGAAATGTGTTTTGTTTTTTTTATTCCTTCAGCACCATTAACCACAAAAGCAGGCTACAAGGTTACTGGTAAGTCACCGTTTAGCCTCAGCACCAAGTCATTCTCATTTAGAATCACTTTATTACATTAGTCCAAAGTATACACTACCAGCTGCTGGCCGTGTGGCTCTCAGGAATATAAAGCAGGCTTGAGCTGGATGAGGCAGGTCATTTCTGTGACACAGAGAGCAAAAGACATTTATCAGTCCGGTCAGACTGTTTTTGGACTTTGTGCATTTTTACGATAAGGGAGAAAATGGTGAAAATGGCCAAATTACAGTGACAGTTTGGCTCCATTTTTAGAAAACAAACTGCTTGCTATCCCCAGTCCCATTTTTCTTCCATTCTAACCCTTATGCTACACCATGGATCCTAGTGCACATTGATTACATCAATGGGATTTTCTGTAGAACATTTTGAAGTGTTGCTGCTGGAAATGTCTGACAGTGAGTGTAGCTTAGTGTTTGTGTCAAGTTTGTATCTTTTATAAAAGCTGCTTGATGCAAAGTTTTTCTTACTTTTTGCCAGTGAGGCCGCTTTAGGATCTCACACTGTCGATAGTTCTGATGCTGATTGAACTGTGAGTTCATTTATTAATCATTTTCAGCTTTTCAGAATGGCAGTCCTACTTCACCCCTGTCTGCAGAACACATTTCTTTAAGAAATTACTGTATTTCCACTGACTGCATGTGGTTGTTGCTAAATCTGAGAGAATATGGAGAAATAATTGTGAATATAATAAAAAGATTTTTGAACTTATTTTTTTATAATAAGGCCTTAGATCTGGCTCTCTGCAGTATTTTTAAGATCCACCTATTTACCTGTGCACAATGACAATGTAATACAGTAACTATGGTCATATTTATCTTTTGCTTTATTTTTGTGGTATTATTTCACAGAAGTCATTCGTATCAGTTCCAGTGGGCAAAGCATAAAAGAATGCATTCAAATTAAAAGCGTCAATAAAAATATTGAGAATACTTTTTATATGACTGGGAGTGCAACGCAGGACCACTTGCTGAGATTTATTAAAGCCAAAAAGAAATCTAACTAGTTCAAAATATTGTTACCCACTTATGAAAAGTCTTATTGATGAAGACATATCACTTACCTACTTCTAGTCCTTCAACTTAAAAGCCTGAAGTGTTATAGCAGAGCCAACCAGCAGAGGGCACCATGCTGAGGATTCCCCGTCTGGTTCAGAGGAATGGCAGAAACACTCATTCAGTGCCGATGCAGAATCAGGTCACCCTGTCAAAATCCCAGCCTGTGGCATCACAGCATGACATAATAGCTGTCACATCACCAGTGGCCGGTGCTCTGTTTATTTTACCACTTCGAAATTTCTGTGAGAGATTTGGGTCGTGGTTGGTGGGGGATTGCTGACCAAGCCTGTGGCTCTTCATAATCCCAGGTTACAATCTAAGCCAACAGCTGTTTGAGCTACAACATGACCTAAATATTATCTGATTCATTCGGGGCTAATGGGTTTTGTCTCTTGCCCACACTGCATAACACACTCATACAGCACTTTCTGTTTGTGTGAAAATGGGATTTGTAAACAAGCTGTAACAGCACATAAGACATAAGCCTGTAATGAATCTGAAAGTACCCAAACTGCGTTCTGTATTCCACAGAAAGCCTTCTTAAAAAAGTTGACCGACTGACAAAAGACAAACACAAAAGTCTAATGTAAATGAAATTGGCTTTTATTCATGGCAAGTTAACCTCGGTTGCCTCGTGACAAACTGCAAACAGCAGACTGGGTTGGCAGCGATACTGCACTGCCAGCAAAAATCCATTTTCATATAAAACATGTTAATGTTAAATATGCTAATCCTGGAGCCACTTAGAGTTTCTGAAGTGTAGAGTTCAGTAAATGTGCAGCTTGCTCATCTTTTGTCATGTTCAAATTATTTCCTCTGGGCAGTATCTAAGCAGATTGCCACTCTGAAGTCAATGAAGTTTATTTGAAGAAACGATTTGGCTGTGCAGTGCCCTTGTAACCCCTTAGCAACTCATCACCATGTATATTAGACACACGCTCTTGGATAGCACTTAAGCCCCAATCGCCACGAGGAGTTAGGAGCGTGAAATTGTGCTCTCGAAATTCCAGACAATGTTATATCACTGCTCTCCCCGTGGCTCTGTGGGTTTAAATCACGGTTATTTTTCACCCCATTATTTTCACTGTTTTAATGTTATAGCAGGAAACTGACCTCTCCGCTCTATAATGGGGTGGCTGTCTTTATGATCAGAGGGGGCCGCACGTTACAGATTATCACTTCTGGCTCTCCCGTGTATATGAAAACTTGCTTTAGTGTTTCTTTTTTTATATATAGCTGGGTGAAAAGAGCCCCTAAAATCCTATGAAAAAAACAAAATCAGGAAGAAGACTGAGATCACCTTTCTAGCACTACGTGTCTGAGGCATTTATGAAACATCAATAAGGCTTGGTTAATCAAGTCCACAGTCACTGTTAGTGGAAGTGTTTATTTCATTCGCAACATCCACACCTTGTGCGCAAAACACGTCCCAGTCATTGCGTGAAGTTGAGCACTAATCTGACCTGTGACGATGGGGTTCTGAACTGTAAATATTTGGAGAGTAATCTGGAATTTTCTTCCCAACTTGTACGATTTAAAAGCTCTTTATTGGGTCCATACTTAATTTTTAGAAAAAAATATCATCAAAAGCATTAAAATCTCTATATATAGAAAATAAAAACCTTAAATACATTCAGGGTATGTCATGTAAAGCAAAATAATAATAATAATAAAGTCAAATAGAATATTGTTTTCAGATGCCATAAGATTTTTTTCTTTGCAGATCTTGTGCTTAGCTTTCTCAGCCAATAATAATGAGCTCATTATTATTCTTCACTGAATGTTTCAAAGATATTTTCCAACATTTTTAATAAATTGCTTTTAATTATTTTAGGCAGAAAAATGAACACATTTTTTTGCTGTAGGTTTCATTTAGAAGCAGTGTGTGTTATTGTCTTCCGTTTCAACACAGTGTAACGAACTACAAAAACGTCGCTGTAATAATGAGCACCCAAGGCATAACAAAATATAGGCCTGGCCATCCATTAAAAAGCAATAAATATGAAAAATAAATTAGCTTAAAAACATTTCAAGTATCAAATCCCCTGGGTATTCGCTGTTTGACGTCAGCGTTGTGCACTTCGAATGCTGTCACTATAGCGACAGCCCTTTTTAAAAGAGGTCAGTCAGCATCCAAACACTTTTGGTAATTCTAAGCTCACCCTGTGCACCTAGTGTATAAAGCTGAAAACCATGAAAGCCAGATCTGTCCTCTGTGGCCCGTGCGGCTTTTGTTGTTTGGGGGGGGGGGGGTTAGTGTACACGATATCCTCTGAGGTAATGATATTATTTCCTTTTCCCAGCAGCAATATGTCGTCTCGTTGCAGCCTCCAGCCTCTTTCTCTCAACTTCTTCAGCTTTTTTCCTTTCTTCTTTTAGCTCCTTATAGCGCCACTTTGGAACCTGGAGAAAGTTCCCCGCTCCGTCTTTGGCGCTGCTCTTCCTCCGAATCTCTGCTGGTTCATAAATGGATGGTGGAGCCTTGGACACTCTGACCTTAGGTATGGTGAAGCCTGGCCTGACACTGCTCCTCCTCAGCACCATGTGCACGGGCAGCAAGCTGGTTCTCCGTAGCTCCATGGCTTGGTTATAAGACACCAAACCCAAGCTGGAGCTCCTGTGCCGAGGCACCACGCTATGGGGCTGAAGGCTGGCCCGGCGGTCTGCTGAGTTCTTGGCCACGAGTGTCACCCGAGAGTTCTCAAAGAGTCTGAGATGGCTGTCCAGCCTGTCAGGATTGATGGAGCGAAGCTCCTTGGCGCGCTGCTGGCGGATGATCTCTGGGACTGCATAGCGCCGTTTGCCCACACCTGGAGGACTGTCAGGACACACCTGGAACAAAACCAGCAGTGTCTGATTGGTATAATATCAGGCACACTGCAGAAGCAATACTGGTGACTCTGCCTGTCAATCATCCCTTTGTTTTCCCCATTGCAGACAGTTAATCCTGCATGAATAACCCTATCAGAAAAGGCTGGAGTTAATTATATCCTTTAATTATTTAGGAACTAAGGAAAAAATAAATAAAAATAGCAGAATTTCTTGATATAATAAATGATAAATCAGTGCCACATTTTAAGTCTTATTACCACAATATCATCAATAATTCATATGCACACAAGTTTTACACTATATAGTGACAGAACTGCTTTATCATTTGACTTGATCATTTCAAAAACAAAATGGACTTGAAGTCTGTGGCAGATTGCTTCCATATTATTCAAAAACATTTGGCTTCATCTGAAGATAAGAAAAAAATGTCCTGATATCTCAAACTATGCTGAGTGTATGCACACATCATTGGAAATAACACAGAGAGCAACCTTATCAATTGAACACCTCATCTGAGGTTATGGCTGAAAAATGCTTGTTGTGAGGAAGTAACTGAAGTACAGGTTAGGGGAAGGTCCAGCCTGTTAAATGCTGATTAATAAATAAAGAGATAATGCAGAATAAATGTATTCTGGGGCTTAGTTACTCACTGTGCGGCATGCCACAGCAATGAAAGGGCTCCTAATGCCAGTTGTAATAGAAACCATGTGGTCAATAGCCCCTTCATCCTCCGGGTTGGTGACATTTGCGATGTTGAAGACGTTGCGCACAGTGTCTGACAAGCGTTTCAAGCAGCTGCGCGGCTCCTGGGCTTTGGCCACCAGTGATGCCAGCGGGCGCCACTCTAGACTAGGAGAGCAATATTGATGTCAGTGTATGCACTGAGGAACTGTAGCTCTCTGAGATCACCAAAACTTCCTTAATAAGGCTTTTGTGTTTTGTTTTACCACTGATGATAGCAACATATTCAGAAGGCTACTCAAAATGATTTATTTTCTATATAGCCTGCTATCAGGGATAGATGATGTACAACAGAAAGCTCCTCAGGAAACGGGAGTGGATGCAAAGAAAAGGAGAAAAGATGCATCATGACTGCACAGAGTTTTGTGACACAACTATGTAAAGCTAACAAGTAAACAGGGTGGCGAATAATTAATCAAAAAAAATTTGTAAAAATCAGCAATATTTTCTTCTCTTGGAAATCAATTTAGAAAATGCTCTCACGAATACTGCCGAGAATCTTGCTCATCTGCTGTGAATTCTACCTGTATGTATCACAGTACTGGTGCGGACAGGGCCGTTCTATCAAGCGTGCCATCACCCATGCAGTTTCATAACGGCCCGTAAACGAGGCCCACTCCCTGGCAGTCATTTGGCGGCCAAAGTCTTTTGCATTCAGGGCGGCTCCTGGCGGATAAGCAAAAGAAGAAAGGAAAAAGTTTAATTTTTCAGTGAACTGAGATACTATAACAGAAGGCGGAGATGCAAACATGTAGGCTGAAAGACAAGGAGGTGGGGACAGAGTGAGTGTGAGGCTACAAGCTGTCTCACTGTGCTAAGTGCAGCTTGTGTATACCACATTCTTACTCTCACAGGGTCAGTTAACAGATTTGTGTAAATGCAAAGAAAAAAGCAGCTCATTATTTAAATAAATAATGGGCTCGAAATGAAATCCATCCTGACATCAAACCCCCCTGCTGTTATGTTCTGGCATCAAACCTCTACATAAATCCCGGTTATGACTAAAATAAATAAATAAATATTGTCTAACACAAATCTGGATCACTACCTAAATGTATTCAAATAGTCCATCTGTCCACCAAATTTCTGAAAATAACTTTTTTCCGCGGTTATAATCTGATCCATTCCAAGCATTAAGTGTTCGATACATATCCTTTCTGACGGCCATGGAGTTTTGCACGTGTAATTCCATGCGTTTCCTTACCCGCCATCATGAGTGAGCGCACGCACTCCATCCTGCCCTGCATGGCAGCTTTCATCAGAGCGGTGAAGCCGTGGCAGTTTCTTCTCTCTATGTCCAACCCAGAGTAATAGTTCAGCAGATAGTTGGTGATTGTTATGTGTCCTAGAACAACAGAGGGACAGAAAATAGTTACTGTTGGTCTGCCAGAGGTGCCAAATACTGCAGATCCTCTGATGGCCACTTGAGGCTGGCTCTAAAAGTGAGGCAGTTCCAGTTTTTTTGCATGTTACCGAACGCTAACTATCACGTTACGCTGGTACAGTCTACATGTAAGGATGCACCTTGCATACCTAGATAGCTAGCAAAAGCTGAAAACATTGCTCTACAACCTCTCATGCAAATATGGTTCCATGTGGACAGGAATTACCAAAATGCTAAACTCCAGGCTTCAAAACTACAATCCAGAAACCACTGGTTGATGGCATGGTGGCTACATCCATCTTTTATTTACAGCCTTTGTTTAAATTAAATAAGTGGAAAAAAAAAAAGCAGTACCAGTACAATGAGTTGCCCAATATACATTCACAATTGTCCAAAATAGTTTGGGTGGTTAAGATTGACAGCCATACAGCTGGTCAGGCCACATAGTCTGTAAGTACAGCCAGTTCAAACTGTTTTTGTGATCATATGTGTGTTCATCTGTATCAGCGTTAGTTCCATATTGTGTGTGTTCAATATTTGTATCTGTACATACAAGAATCCAGCAGTGCTGTGAAGCAGCCTGGCAGTGTCCGTGTTTAACTACAGCGAGCTGTGATTCAAAATTATCAGTTTGTGCATGTTTTTGTGTTACCTGCTTGCGCAGCAGTGATCAGAGCTGTGTTTCCCTCGCTGTCCTGCCAGTTGACATCTAGGTACGGACACTGAGACAGCGCTATGACGACGTCCACATAACCTTGGTAGCATGCAACCAATAGCCCTATCTGAGACAAAAAAGGTGACAGGACAGGAAGCAGAGATACAACAGTTGAAAGAAGAGGGGACGGGAGAGAGACTTAAGGTTAGAATCAGCAAAAATGCTAAGGTGAAAGAAAAAAGAAGGCGAAGCGAAAGTGCAATAAAGTGCTGACATATACGAAGCAGCATGAAGAAAAATGCCATCAAGGCAGTGCTAGTAAAAATCCACAAGACCAGTGAACCTTTGTGCAGCTCCCAAAACTAATATATGTGATTAAACATGACATCTGTTGTGTTTTCACTGAGAAATCTTGAACTCAATTTAAAAAAATAAAAAAAAGCTGCCTTCCTGTCTGATGTTGTGTACTTTTTTATGGATGTGTGCCTGTGTGTGTTCACTCCAGAATAGGTGCCCTTTTATATGTGTGTGTACAAATTTGTGAAGGTTAGTGTGCGGGTGAAAATCTATGAGACCTGGTCAGTGTTTGAGACGGGAAAACTCCTGCAAAAGTTGTGGATTTTCTGGAAGGTGCACACTTCCTTAGCCAAGACAAACAAGTTGACTACCTGAGCAAGCACAAGTTAGGAACACGGAGTTCTCAAGTGATATATCATACGGGCAATGTGTCTATGGATTGTGGAAATTCAAATTAGAAGACAACATATTAAATTAGATGATGCAATGTAATGTAATGAACCTGCATAGAGCGAGAGAGCAAGAGAGACTGTCGAAGTAAAGTGATTTACGTGCGGCATGGTTGTTGGTGCCAAGCTGGTCTGAGTATTTCAGAAACTGCTGATCTGCTGGGATTTTCTCACACAGCTATCTCTGGAGTTTACAGCGAATGGTCCAAAAAAAAGAAAATATCCAGACTGGCAGTTCTCTGGGATAAAGTGCCTTGTTGATGCCAGAAGTCAGAGGAGAATGGCCAGGCTGCTTCAAATTCATAAGAAGGCAACAGTAACAAAAATAACCACATCTCTGAACACACAACATATCCAGCCTTGAAGCAGATGGGCTGGACGCGCAGGAGACCACACTGGGTGCCACTCCAGTCAGCTAAGAGCAGGAACATGAGGCTACCATTCACATGGGTGCACCAAAATTATACAATAAAGGGATTGGAAATACATTGCCTGGTCTGATGTGTCTTGATTTCTGCTGTGACATTTACGTGGCAGGATCAGAATTGGGTGTAAACAACATGAAAGCATGAATCTATCCTGCTGCTGCCACAATGGTGTCAGGGATATTTTCTTGGAACACTTTGAGCACCTTAGTGCCAGATAAACATTATCTAAACGCCACAGCCTACCTGAGTATTGTTGTTGACCCTGTCCATCCCTTTATGACCACAGTGTACCCATGTTCTGATGGCTGCTTTCAGCAGGACACGCCGTGTCACAAACTGTTTTTTTTAACATGACACTGAGTTCACTGCACTCAAATGGCCTCCACAGTCACCGGATCTCAAGCCAATAGGGCACCTTTGGGATGTGGTGGAGCAGGAGATTCACATCATGGATGTGCAGCCAACAAATCTGCAGCAACTGTGTGATACTGTCATGTCAATACGGACCAAAATCTCTGAGGAATGTTGAAACTACCCCATAAAGAATTAAAGCAGTTACCTTCCAATACAATAGAAGAGTTTGTTGAGTTGTGCACAGCTAGAAATCACTGTAGCTTTATTATACTCAATCCAGATGAGCAGGAAGAGGAATTCTTCTTCTCTTAATTCTGAATTTGGAGCTGACAGGCAAACAACATGTTCTTTACTTAACAAGCTACCAGACCCTACCTGGACTTTAATAAATATTTCATTAAAACCAGGAGTGCTGGAAAGACCAACAAGCTTTTCTAGCAAAAGTAAAGTATGGTAGTGTTTCGGTAAGCTGCCACACTTTGTTCCACATTCCTTAAGTGAACATGACTATGACATGACTTTTAAAACATGATGTTCTCTTTATGAGAGAACAGCCTGATGCTTTACATCTTCTTGGCACAATAAGCTTTCAGTCACGCTGTGTTATTCCACTAATTAATCATTTTCAGCTCTGGTATGAACGCGATCAAAAGTGATCTCAAATGTCATCTCAAATGTCATCTCAGTGAAAATATTAAGTATAATAAATGTATAATGCAAAGATTGCTATGGATAAGGCCTGAAGATCTATATTAATCTCTCAAATGTATGCACACTCATAGGCTGGTAATTACAGTCAAAACAGAATAACCTCAAGGAAAAAAAAATCACAGGATTAGTATTTTTTTAAGTTTCAGAGTGATTTCAGATTTAACAGGCTTCAACAGTATGTTTTGATAAATCATATAATTACAGATTTTTGTCAAATTGTGAGTAAGACTGCTTAAACTGCCTTTATTTCTGTTAATCAGACGTATCACACCGAACATTAAGATTCCTATTAAGAATATATTAGACAAGCTTTTGGTTTAGGTTGACGGGAGGCTCCATTATCCCTTGCAGAATTTACAGGTTACATATCTTAGTTGCAATTTAAAAAAACCCTGATCTGCAGACTAAAACAAACCAGTGTGTAGTCAGACACAGTCACACTAATTTTATCAGACCTGAGAAAAACCACTGACAAAGGTCCTGTGGAGTAACTACTGGACTGTCTCAGAGAAGTTCACTTCCACTGGCACAGCTTCAAATAGTTCCTTCTGCTTAGACACTCCCACGTAGACCTTGTCTATGTCTCTCACGCTTTCTCACATACGCAAACACACACTCTTGGCAGCCCTCCAGTCGTGATGTGATGTACTTTAGCAGCATGCCTTGCAGCATGTCTGGAGCAATCTAAATCGTTCGACTTTGTTGTGTTTTCCCTGTGAACCTTTGTCACGTGCAGGTATAAACACATGCAAGCTTCTTTATTTATCCCAACCCTCCCCTAAACAACTGCTACTGCTTACATTCCTGCATTCAATGATTTAGTAAACATTAAAGTAAAGCAGTTTGCACTGAAAATATCTGAACTGCTATTTTTCCTGTGCACATACCCTGTGTTTCTTGAGCACTGACACAGGAACAAAGTTACTAAGTTGAATCAATGTGCTATAAGTAGAAAGCATTTAAAATGGCCCATCACTTCATAGGATTAAACGTGTTGGAGCATGAATAGCGTTTTGGTTCTACTTTCAAAATAATGGAAGCTGATATATAGCAGAAATTATTGGATCAAACATGTACAGAGGGCACTCTTATATAATAACATAGAATAGTAAATAGATTTTCAGCAAAGACTATTTCTGATCAAATATGTGCACATGTCTTAACAAAGTTAGGTTGAATAATTCTAGCATCAGTCTATTTAAAACTTGCATCTCGCACTCAAGATTATGTTGTGTGTTCTGATGAATAGACACTCATGCACACACATACTGGTCTGGCTGAACTTATTAGACCACACACACACACACACACACACACACACACATATAAAGTCACACACAAACACACGCTAAGTAATCTGAGGAATATCCAGTGCTAGGAATAGAAAGGCTTAGCTTTATCAGTCAGAAAGACAGAGTGAGAGAGACAGGGGGAGGAAAGAGAGAAACGTAACCATGTATCTGCAGTTAATGTGGCAACGCTCCAAAGACTGGTTCCAAAGAGGATGACATAATATGATGTGGGACCCAGTGTAACCTTTCAAATTCTTTGATACACAATAAAACCGGCCTTCTCCCATCAATGTAAAAAAAAAAAAAAAAACTACATTTGGACTAGTGCCACAGTAGTACCACAGTATCTTCAGTATGGATACATTTTTTAATGTAGGCTGGTCCAAAAAGAAGAGATTAACTGCAGAAACAGCAGACTCCGACCAGTATTCACTTTAGAGTTTAGAGTATGAATTGATACATTGTTGACCCTCACGTCCTGTGATTTTGCTCACTCTGCCAGTGAGGTGGAAAAGCTGACATGCAAGCAAAAGCATTACCAAATACGCATCAATATGAGTAGGAAGGCGTGTTTCTGCCAGGCAGAAACGTGCTTAAAAAAACACCCCTCTTTCCAGCGGTATTGGCCTTTACTCTGGAGGAACTTAAAGGCCGGTGCCCTAATACATTCCCTCTTCTTTAGGGAACTATTCCGACTACTTTCTGCACTTACGGAAACCTAAATGTCGCAGACAACCTGCATCCCTGCAGCCTGCACAAACCAAGTATGAATACGTGAAAATGAAAATGTTTCATTCATTTTGAATTTTACAGTACACCTCTGTGTTCAAGGGCACGCGCACGCTGAAAGACCACCCTGATTCACACACATCAGACACACTAATGACACAAACACGGCCATGTTTCTGTCAATATCGCCCCTGTTGAATGTCTTTCTGTCTCCAGCTGAGCGCTCATGCGGCTGTATCAAATCAAATGTGTATGACTGTCGCTTTGATTTTTCCACTCATCAGTATTTGCTAGCAGCATCGAGCTCGCTACCATCTGCAGTGCCACATTTCTGTCTCTATCTGCCTATGCTTCATTTAGTCTAGCTGCCTGCCGGCCTGTTGGTCGATACATGTGTTGGTCAGCTGCTCTGTTTGGTGAACACGCTGCGGTCAACTTTGTTGGTTGATGTCTCTGCAGGCATGGCTGAAACACACTGCTTCTGTCCTGGTCTGTCAAATGATCCCAATCTATTTGGAAATTTGTAATTATTGTATCTGATCTGGGTATAAGAAAGGCTAATATGATTCTGTGTGTGCATGTGTGTTTGCTGAGTTCACATGAGCATAACAACTTTTCCATCTGACTGCAAGGAGAACACATACTGTACTAAACAAGGTCACATGGGCCTGAGGACAGAGATGATGCCCAACATTAACACACAGTCAACACAGTTAACGCTTATGTTTACCTTATTCATTTACTTTTAGCATGAGAATGCCAATAGTTTGTTGATATCTAATCCATCACATCAGCCATGAAGTCTCAGTGAGAATATGGGGGATTCTGACATATTGTGCTGTGATCATATCACTGGAGAATTTGATACACATTAAATGCACACACTTATGTTTATTCCTAAATTTAGAATGCAGGCTGTTAATTAAGTTTCAATATGTGCACTTGGCAGCAGAAAATACAATTTCATTGTTTTTCAAAGCCTTTCTTGAGATGAAACGTGAGTTTCTGCAATAACCGAAAAGGCCTCCTAAGCACACTGGGAAATGACAAATAGTTATAAAAAATAAAAAAAAAATTAAAAAGTTCACTGATTTATGACATCAGTGATTCTGAAGAAAATTATCCTTTGGAGGATTAGCCTTGTCACAACCGTCACAACTTATTCTCATATTACCACAAAACATTTGAATACACATGCATGCTTGAAGTGTTCAGTGAATCATTGTTGTCAAATTCTCCTTGAATTCCTGAGGGGCCATATGAAGCATGTGCTCCTTTAGTCTTTTAAGTACACTTTGGTTCCATGCTGCTGAAGTACCTGTTTGCAAAACACAGAATAACTCACAGTTTCTGTGCTGCAATTCTGAAGCTGACTTTGTCCTCTAATTTCCCTCTTGAAGGGAACTGGAGGAAATTACCTGAACTGGTGACTATATTAGGTGACATGCACTCATGCATGCATCTACAGAGCCTGTTAAACAGTCTACGACTATTACTAATGCCTGGCCTTCTCAGATTGGCCTGATGTATCTGTGCATCAGTGATGGTTCTGCATGCCAGACAACTGCAACTATAATGTGCAATCCTATCAACATATTTGGACACAATCTCTACTACAGCTCCTTTGTTTGCCTAGATTAAGAAATTTTTATATTGTAAATCTCCCTTTAAACTTCTGATTGATGACAGAGGAAGTTTTGTGTATGCTGTACTCAGTCAAAGCCACGGATGTAACACCCTTCTTTGTTTTGCATGCCACTTGACGAAGCTATATTAAGATGCTGACATCTGTGTCAGGATGTGTTTCCAGTAGATGTGTTACCTAACCTGTATTGTGTCTGAGTATGTACATATCCTCAAGGTCACAGGGTATGACAAAGCTAATGGTAAATGCACAACCACACACAATCACACATCCTACACACACACACACACACACCTGCATATACACACACATTATATGCAAGCGTGTGTCTTGCTAATCCAAGTGCCTTCAAGACCCTTGACCTTATATGTGTTTATGTTCACGCCACATGTTCTCACAACTGTATGCACAATGTAAATGCAGAGAAATGAGGAGGAAGAGACGGTGAGAGACAGATGCTTAGAAAAGATAGAGGTGAAATGTACGAAGAGACAGATGGGGCTGGCCTCTAGGTCAAAGAAGCAGATCCGTGATATAAGACCACAAAAACAGGCTTTCTCTGAATCTACAGTTCAGCGAAACTTCGCCCTCTCATCTCAACTAGCTGCCAACAGCAGAAAAGCATGCTTACATATTTGACTTTTTCCTTGTATAAAGATCCAGGCATGTGCGCTGCTTGGCACTGGGCTAAAGTGATTCTCCAGCCTTCGCTGATTGAAAGCCACAGCATTCTAAATAAAAGACAATGTACGATGACAGACATGTGCTGCCCGTCCCGTACCGAAGGCCAGCTCAATTACAATTATTGAAATGTCCTGATAAATAAATACAAGTATAGCATTCCATCACTATGGATTTATCCCTTTGCCCTGAGCTGCAGCTGTTTGGCAGGACTGAAGTGATACAAATTGATTAAAACCAGCATTCATTTTAGCTTATAAGTATCATTGGCTAAAATGACTGAAGAGGACAATCTGCTTCATATAATTAACTGACATATCATTTAGTTTATGCTTGCACTTGATTCTACAATACATATTTGAAATGCAGCCAGCTGTAACAGGAATGGATCCAACCCTGTTGTGGACGTTACGGCTTTAAAATGCATCCTGGGTCCGATTGGTCATAATTTTCTTTGTTAAACTGATATCACCATCTCACTGATATATAACTCTAGATATAATATATGTCACAGACTCCCACAAACCGAATCCACCTCAAACATAAGATAAAGCATTCAGAATAATACTCATGTAGAGTCATGTGAAAAAGAAAGTGCTACCTCTTTCAATTCTAAAGTTTTACATATGACTACAAAATTTTTAAAAAAATCATCTGATCCTTAGCAGGTCTTAAAATTAGGTAAATACAACCTCCACTGAGCAACGACATATTATGTCATTTATTTAGCAGAAACTAAGGCAAAACACAAAAACTGTGTGTGAAAAACTGAGCACACCCTTACATCTATAATGAATTCAGAGCAGCCAGGTGCTGCTCATCAAATGCACTTAATTAACTGATCACCAGCAAGCGTGAGCACCTCTAAAAGCAAAAGTTGGCAGAACATGGCAGCACGGCTTAGGTTTGCAAAGTTGCATCTGAACAAACCGCAGGACTTCTTGAACAATGTCCTGTGGACAGATGAGAACAAAGTGGAGATGTCTGGCCACCTAACACAGCAAATCAGCACCAACACCTCATACCAACAGTAAAGCACAGCGGCGCAGGGGTGATGATTTGGGCTTGTTTTGCAGCCACGGGACCTGGGCTCCTTTCAGTCATTGAGCTGACCATGAACTCCTCTGAATACCAAAGTATTCTAGAGTCAAATGTGAGGTCATCTGTCCGACAGTGAAAGCTTGGCTGAAACTGGGTCATGCAACAGGGCAATGATCCCAAGCACAGCAGCAAATCTGCAACAGAATGGCTGAAAAAGAAAAGAATCAAGGTGCTGCAATGACCCAAAGTTCAGACTTCAACCTTGCTGCGCCAGGACCTTAAGAGAGTGGCCTGCAAACCTCAAAGAACTAAAGCCATACTGTAAAGAAGACTGGGCCAAAAAATCTGTCACAGTGATGTGAGAGACTGATAAGGCCACAGAGAAAACCATTACTTACAAGTTATTGCTGTTAATTTGATACTACAAGATATTCATAGGCTGTGTTTAATTTTTCTACACATTGCTTCTACATTTGGCTTAATTTTTGGTAAATAAATAATGACACAGTGTAATATGTCCATCTGAGGTTATATTTGTCTAATTTTAAGACCTGCTTAGGACAATTTTTATTTTTTATTATTATTATTATTACCTGATATATAAAGCCTTAGAACTGAAAGACGGAGCACTTTCTGTTTCACTTAACTGTACACATAAATACAGCTGCATGACCACACACACACAAAGAGTGGTGTGTTCCTCTAATCACAAGAGCCTTCAGTGTTTTTTAAAGAGTTTGAGCACTCTCGTTCCCCATAAACTAAGGTCTGTCATCACTCTCTCTCTCACACACACACACACACACTCTCACACACACAGGCCTTTCCGAAAATACAGCTTATGTGAAAAGCCATCAGATAAATGTGTGAGCTCATTATGAAAATAAGCAGACACAGGAAAATTGAGCAAAAACACGCGTTTGAAATAAATTACAAGTAGGCCTACTGACACGCCTTCAAAGTTGTAGAGATAAGACCTTCCCAAGGACTGAAAAGAGGTGAGTAAGCCAGCGAGGCGCAGAAAGCTCACGTTTAATTATTTTCAGTGTGAATCTGAGACTCTTTGGGTGCACTTGTTGCACTGCACAGCATACAGATGTGCTTCAGTTTGTTGAACCGTGAGCCACAAATTAAAAAAAAAAAAAAGGATGGACCTATCAGATATAACTGGAGCCATCGAACTCTAAACATAAGCAGAGTCTTGTGAAACTTGTGTGATGCACGTTTTCATATGAACAACTCGTGGTGTCACTGTCGAGGCGCACTAAAGCCACGTGTGTGAAGTTACTCAAAGTGGTTCTATTATGTGCTTCATACCCTGTTATTCCTGTCAGTCTCCTTCACCTCCTCCTCCTTCACACCGTGCCGGATCATTATCCGGACTATGGCCGCATTGTTGGTGCAGCACGCCTGGAAAAAAGACAGCGGCTCCGGGCTGTCCGGAGACGGGGAGCGCTCCGAGTCCGCGAACGCGTCATCCGGTGGATAGAAGGAGTCGTCCGACGCGATGCTCCGACAATCATCCAAGTCCTCAAAGTCAACTTCTTCGAATTCATCATGCTCTTCCTCGCTTCCATCTTCAATGTCCTCCTCGCTCGAGCCCAGGTAGTCCTCGTCCTCATAGTGGGACAGAGGCTCCTCAGTTATGGTCGGGTGTATTTGCCGGATGCCTCCCCCGACTTTTTGCCGCTGCTGTAGCTGCTTGACTCGGACCGACGAGGCGCCTCCTCCATCCCTGTCATCCGTGATCAGCACCATCTAACCCCCGAGCCTAGGGCACTGTCCGCGGGGTGGAGTGCAGCTTGGCACAGAGGGCGCCAGCATCAGACTGGCTGTCTCTCCAAGACAACAACTACAATAGCGCGCACAAAGAGTCCATTAAAGCGCCCGCGAGAGCCTGAATTACACAAAGTCCTGAAGTTGTAATATCATACTAGTTAAACATGTTGCACGTTTGGTTATGCCACCTATCAGTTTGGAGATTTACGAACCAAATAGGTCCCGCGAAGTGAGCTTTCGTGCGCCCTCAAAACGAAACCACGTTGAGTTTAACTTATGACTTATCCGACTCGAGAACACGGGAGTGACAAAAACAGTCTGGGTACTTTCAAAAGTGTTGCCACAGCAGAAAACGGACCACAAGTGCTGCACACAGGGACGTCCCATTTAGGGTGGAGAGAGGCAGCAGTATGTTAACCTACAGTCGCATAATCCGATTAGAGATGACTGGGACCTCTCTCTCTCTCTCTCTCTCGTGTGTGTGTGTGTGTGTTTGTTTGGATTATACTGCTGGTTGCGTGCAGCCTTTGGAAACAATATTCCTAGAACATTATAGGGATTTTGACTATGCACTCAATTGGACGCCCTTCATGCAATGTTTTCTGGACTAAAAATATCAAAGTCAATATGAGATATTTTATCTGATATTCACCTGGTTAATACAGAAAACACTGAAGAAGGCTCTCATATTAGGTAGATTGGGTTTCAAAAAAGTTATTGCACATGGGCTATATTTCCCATGATCATATTTTGTATTTAAAAACAGCCTCAGCACATCATATTCAGCCACCTCACTCGCTCTCTCCTTTTTATTTTGTCGGCCACGGGCCAGTCCAGATAATAGAGACTTAGATTGGCCTTCATTACCCAGTGCTGAACTGTGGCTTGTGTCTGTGCTTTTGTGTAACCACTTTCATCTCGTGGAAAATTCACACTAATTTGGAAGGAAAATAAATATTGTTCAGCTGGTGGGCTAAATAAAATGGCTGTGTGGGCTCAACCACAGAAACTTGTTATATAAAAATGACTAAAACTTTACCTAAAAAAATCATTTTTTGCAGCCCAGTACTAATCCCCCCCCCAAGTACAATGGTGACACCACATCTATCATTATAGATGTGGTGTCACCATTGTACTTGGGGGGGAATAAAAGTAATGAAAACATAGATGCACGATGGTGTTGATTGATAATATTGTAGAAGCAGCATCAGTTTTTGCTGTGAGCTGGTTCTGTGGCACGGCCTGGCTATCAAAACAGATATCCTACTGAGATCTGCACATTGAACACATTTGACCTCTGCTTGATTTTGATGTCTGGTTCCTTTCACTGTGCACTGTGAGGCACGATTTGTGAGTTTTGTCAAATATCACAATATTCAGTTAACCATAGGCCACAGACAGATTTCTCATGCAGTATCCTCTTTTTTTCTCGGTAACAATAACATCAATTTGTTGACATCATCTGCTTTGGAAAAGAATCAAGTGCATAACAGTCCCAGTGTGTCCCCATTATTATTATACCTTCATCTACGCCCAGCTGAGAGCTCTTCTCTCCTGTGGCTCATCCATATCACTCTGCTGCTGTGTGGGTATCAGTCACTATTAGCACTTCCAGACATCTTCCAGAAATATATATCCATAAAATGTAACTTTCTACTAAGGCAACAGAGGACTCAAAGACACCAGAGCAGCAGATGATAGACTAGAAAGTTAGTTTAAAGATAAAGCTGCAGCCTTTTTTTCCTTTCTTCTTGGCTTCAGCTGACAGATTCATTAACTAATCTTTATAGATTTCAAACCAAGCTAGCTCGTCATTGTGAAAACTTGGAGGAAGATTCCTAAAAGTGACATTGCAACATTGGAATTAAAAACACTTGCTATAGCAAGCAAAAGAAAGAAAGACAAGTCTTCACACAGTCTTGTTGTCTGGAGACAGGAGGGTCGCATGTTTAATCTGCTGACAATAAGTAATTGTGACAATATCAGGAATAAGTAAGCATGTTAATGTAGGTTTGCATGTGTTAGAGCCCTGACTTCAATTCAGGAGATGAGACTTGACATGTTATCCAGATGCCAGTTGTGTTGTTTTGTTCATTAATTTTTGCTTTTATGTATGTGGCCGGTTTCTAGCCACGTACATAAAGTGCAATGTCCACCTCGGCCACTGTATTCAAGATGTTGGGGCAACATGGCAGCTTCCACAAACTGGTGCCTGCTCCAATGTGTTTTTAATTGATTAATTCCAAGTTTATGAGACTGCATCAGTTTGTTGGAAGACATAATTATGCACTAATCTTTGTATATTTATGAGTACACTATTCATTTGCCTTCTACTAAATAACCTTAAAAAAACAACTGACTGTACCTTTAAATAGAGAGTGGGTCATCTACCGGGGGGGGGGGCTATCCCAGTTATCATAGAGTGAGAGGCAGTGTACACCCCAGACAGGTCGCCAGCCTGTCACAGGGCTAACAAGAGAGACAGACTATCATTCACATCATTCACACTAACATTCACGCCTGTGGCCAGTTAAGACTCACCAATTAACCTAACCCCACTAAGTGCATGTCTTTGAACTGTGGGAGGAAACCGGAGTAAGCATACATGGGGGAGAACTGTGCAAACTCTGCACAGAAAGGTCCCGGCCAAGGTGGCTTCTTGCTGTGAGGCAGCAGCCCTTCATCCCAATATATAATTTCAAATTGCATTGAGCACAGAATAAAGCAAAAGACAGGTCATGTGGTTAAAAACATTATCAATCACAGTATTTCACATGCCAGTATTATCATAAAAGATGGGGAAAAAACAGCCAGTTGGAACAAGGTCTTTTACTTTTCTTTTCACTGGTTTCTCCTACAATATTTCCGTATAACTAATCTATCCTCATTCTTATAAAATGGGGAACAAATTTACCTCTCACTGTCATGCAAACCAATTCAGGGAAACCACAAAATAACTATAATGTGGAGTCCACACCTCTCTAAAATAACCACAACTGAACATTTATAACTGTCACAAAGGAGGATTTATCGCAGGGCTGCGGTGCCTGACCACAATACATTTAGCTAAGTAGACCTAACCAGCAGGCAATTGAGTGTTAATACTTCAAGTTGATTCTGTTCCACTCATACATTTTGAGCCATCCCTCAGCTGTAGTAGTGCTATTCAGTGCAGTGTTTACTAGAATAAAGCTCCCGTGAAAGCAACAATTTTCTTCCAGTAAAAAGGAAATTGGCTAAGATTGCTTGGCACTACACTGGTCTTTCAGTGGATTAAGCTTAATAACTAGAGCCCATTAAAGTGCAGGGATTCATAGATGGCCAATATTATACATTCTTACGCAAAACACCGCAGGTTGTGTTCCCTGCATTTATTATTTCCTGTGTTTGTTTTCCATAATGATGTACATGATGTTAAGACAGCTGGATTACAAATTCAAATAACCTGCTAACGCTCACAGTGACACTTTTTCATATGTGAGGCTGGTGGGCCTCATTCAGTCCTGGCAAAATGGAAGGGTACATTAACAAGGCCAGCGGGATGATTTAGGATAAGAACTCTTGAACTCTTTCAAAGGTTCATTTTAGCACAGAGGCCTGCACCAGCAACACAGCTGTAGGGAAATTTATGTTGACACTACAGTGGCAGACATCCACTTTCTGTATGCCTTACATATCCCGCAATCCAAAATTCAGCATGATAAATCATCACAGGAACACACAACACCAATGCTCAGTGGCTAGTGGACCCAAGAGCAAACCACAGCAACCTCCCTGAACACGCTCCAGTGACCGTCACAGTGGCAGACATCGAGGAAAGAGTCTCACATATGAAGAATTGGGTCTATTCCCATTGAACTAACAGTCAATAACCTGCCTCAGTACATGGAAACTCCTGTCAGGCATCATAGCAGTTAAGATGAGCAGGCACATGGCTCAATACATGAGCAGGGCCTAGAAAGGAATTGGCGGTAACATTAGAGGAGCAAAACACGTGTCACACATGGATCCTGGAATCCCTAGAACTGTACGGGATCAACAGAACCCTAAGAGTCTTCATCAGGAATTCAGTGGGGAAGTGGTGAACAACACTAGAGGACAACTTCAAGCCAATTGCACAAGTTACCCTCAAGTGTGGAATTTACCAAGGAGATAAATACCAAGGGCTGAGAGAAGAGCTAGAGAAGATGTGGAAGGTGAAGGTAACAGTGGTCCCCGTGGTAATCGTAACACTCGGGGCAGTGACCCCCAAACTGGGAGAGTGGCTCCAGCAGATTCCAAGAACGACATCTGAGATCTCTGTGCAGAAGAGTGCAGTTCTAGGAGCAGCTAAGAAACTGCGCAGGCACCCTCAAGCTCCCAGGCCTCTGGTAGAGGACCTGAGCTTGGAGGACAAGAGACCGCGCAGAAATCAGAATCATGACAGAAAGAGGGGCAGGGCTTGTCAAAGCCAGTTTCAGACACAATGGTAAAACAGATATTTGCTGTCTTATTCTGACCCAAACTTGTTCATAGTTTCAGAAGTTAATGAAACAAAAAGTGAATGAATGTAGCTGAACCAGCAGCAAGGTGCCAAATGTAATTTAAGCAACTTTAATAAAATACAGCACAGAATTAAGTATGAATCAGCTCAACACCTCATCACTGCTTATAGTCATGTGAGCTTTATTGGCACTGTTTATAGCACATCGGTAATTTTATCAAGCAGATCAGCTGACTGGAGGCCTTCTGTGAATGTGTGCATTTCTCGCAAGTGTGAGGTTCTTACTGGGTCCCTGATTCATTGCATACATTTGGCTCATAATTTTTTGGACAATGGCAATTTTTGTAGTTTTGTCTGTGTACACCACCTTGGCCATTTTTTTAAAACAAACAAACAATCAAGATGTTTGAATTCAGGCAGAAATCGCAGACTCCCAGCCTGAATTCATGGGGTTTAATTAGTCATTTTTATACACAGTCCCCATTTTCAGAGGCTCATAAGTAATTGAACAATTAACTGACAAGTTTCATGTCCTTGTGAGTCCTGTCCCCTCATTATTCCATGACAAGCGAATAAAAGAGCTGGAGCTGACTCCAAGTGTTGAACTTGTATTCAGTAGCCTTTCACTGGAATTCTCAATATGAGGTCCCAAAAGATGTTGATGCAACTGAAGGAGGCCATTAATCATTATTAGGCTATAAAACCCAAATGAACCTATTGGAGAGATAGCAAAATTTTTGTGGCCAAATAAAAAAATCTGGTACATTTTAAAAAAGAGGGAATGCGCTGGCAAGCTCAACAGCGCCAAAAGACCCAGAAAAGCACAGGAGACAATGAATGTGGATGGATTCACAATTCTTTTGTTTCTTTCATAACATCTAGCTAGAGATTTTCATCCAAGTATTAAAAAGAATCCTTATATGTAAAATTATGTCTGTCCAATTACTTCTGAAAACAGGGTACTATGTATTAATTCAAGCTGAAAGTCTGCACTTCAATCACATACTGATTGCTTGATGTAAACTCCAGTGTGGTGGTGTATATAGAGGCAAAATTACAAAATGAGTCATTGTCCAAAACCTTATGGACTTAACTGTATATTAAGAAACTTCCAAGCACAAGTTAGTCAAACTTGTGTGGAACTTCTGTGGAACATGGTATCGGACCAAAACGTCCTCAAGGTGGTTGCTTAAAATGTGCCTTAATCTATAAGCAGTGTAATAGTCCTTCTAATGAAGACATTATCATGAAACATTCTGCTTATAAAAATATTTTCTGATCAGCCATGTATGTCTAAACTCACCTTTCTTTAATGGAAGCTCTCATACTGCATTTTTCTGAATGAACACAGCATGACCTTACTGGTGCCGGTACATTTAGACAAGCTCCTGAATGCCTTTCCTCTTTCACCCCACCCCGCACCCCATCCAAAAAAAAAAAAACACACACACACAAACAGCCAAAACACCCACAATGCTCTCTTCTATGGCACATAGCAGGAGTCCTCCACAGTGATCTACTATAAGTCCTCTATGCGCACAAGCACTGAACTGTTAGGTCTGTACATGTGTGTGTGATGAACTAAAAATGTGACTAAAATCAAGTGTTTATGGCAGGCTTTTAAAAACACACACACACACAAACTTCATAGCAGTGGCCCTAATGTGGTGATTATTAACAGATTGATTAGGAACTCCTGATATTATTGCTTAATCAGTTAATGAGGCCAGGATAGACATCACTACTAGCGCTCCTACTTAGAAGCTGAGGGCAACATTTAAATCCAGGGCTAGAGAAAGCTTTTGTAGCCTGTTAATTAGGGGGAAAAATTCAATAGTCTACAAGTGGTAATGAACTAATTTTAATCAATCACTAGTGGCCTTTAATTAAGTAGTGTGTGTTCATCTGTTTAAAAAAAAAAACAAACTCAAATGCAGACTGGACCAATCAGTGTTATTTATTGGTAGTATGATGTCAGACCAAAGACAAAATCAGTCTAGTAAATAGATGCAAAAATATTACACAGGCTTAAACAATCTACACCAGCAAGCAATGTGTTTGAGTTTCACAAAACAGGTAAATGTGACCGCTTAGAGCAGCACCCTCTTTCAGGTCCAAGGTTTTATGTGTCAGGACATTACAAAAAATTATCTGGTCCTTAGCAGGTCTTAAAATTAGGTAATTACAACCTGAGCTGAAGAACAACACATGACATATTACACCATGTCATCAAATACAAAAACAGTGTGCAAAATAACTAAGTACATCCATCCACAGCAATGAAGATTGTAAGCAGCAGCCAGGTGCTGCCAATCAAATGCACTTGATTAACTGATCATCGGGAAGTGTGAGCACATCTAAAAAAGCAGCCGCTTTAGCAGTTTACTGGACTGGAACCTTCAGGTGTGTGTCAACACAATGCCAAGGAGTGGATGTACCAGCAAATTCACCCAATGCTTAAAAAACAAAACAAAAACAACAACAACAACAAAAAGCTACATCTCAGACTCTCAGTTTCATGGTAAATGTTACATGTATCAGTAATTAGAAATAGACTAAACTAATATGGCTTGTTTGGAGAGGCTGCCAGGAGAAATCCTCTTCTGTCTAAAAAGAACATGGCAGCACAGCTTAGGTTTGCAAAGTTGCATCTGAACTGCAAGACTTCGTGAACAATGACCTTTGGACAGATGAGAGCAAAGGGGAGCTGTTTGGCCGTAATACAGAGTGTCATATTTGGTGAAAACCAATGATATCAGCACCAACACCTCATACCAACAGTAAAGCACAGTGATGCAGGGGTGATGATTTGGGCTTGTTTTCAGCCACAGGATCTGGGCACCTTTCAGTCATTGAGTTGACCATGAACTCCTCTGTATACCAAAGTATTCTAGAGTCCAGTGTGAGTCCATATGTCCAACAGCGAAAGCTTGGGTCAAAGTGGGTCGATGTCACAGGTCAATGATCACAATGACAGCACAGCAGCACATCTACAACAGAATGGCTGAAAAAGAAAAGAATCAAGGTGCTGCAATGACCCAAAGTCCAGACCTCAACCTAACTAAAATGCTGTGCCAGGACCTTAAGAGAGCTGTGCATAAATGAATGCTCGCAAACCGCAATGAACTAAAGCAATGCTGCAAAGAAGACTGGACCAAAATTTCTTCACAGTAATGCGAGAGACTGATAAGGCCACACGGAAAGGCATTACTTTAAGTTATTGCTGTTAATTTGATACTACAAGCTATTCATAAGCTGCTTTTAGTTTTTCCCCACACTGCTTCTACATTTTGACTTCATTTTTGTTAAACAAATAGCGACACTGTGATATATTGTGCGTTGTTCATCTGAGGTGGTATTATTATGTTCTGAAACCTGAGATTTAAAAAAGGGTGTCCTTCAGGTGACCGTGAAACTCCCGGCCCTCTTGCAGAGCAACTAATGACTGTTGTGCACAATGATTTAAGTAATGCCACTGTACAAGGGACTTATAAAGTTGTTTTAAATGGTCCAAGGTCCTCTCTTGAAATGCAAAAAGTAATTACTGCATATAATTTTTTCAACAAGTTCAGGTCTCAGTAATTAAATTCACACATGCTGATATGTGTCACAGTGGGGATTTTAAGATCACTGTTCCATTAAGAAGATAATGAGGCTCAAAGAGAAAATGCTTTGGGGGTGTTTGCTTGATTGACAGGTGCCTGTCAATCCTACCTTAAATATAGTTGTGAGTGTATAACCCAAATGTACGCTTGAGAAAAGTAAGGCTGACATCATTGACAGTATACCCACAGTTCTTTTCTGTTTTTAGCATTTACAGTGTAGAGGGTATTTCCAGATGACTTTCTTATTTTAGGCGCAGCTGTGTGCACATGATGCAAACAGAACTTTCAGGATTTGACTCCGCCGTCACTATTAAACCTGCAGCTTCAGTGTTTATCATCTCTCACGGAGCTGAATCCATATTGTTCCAGTAGATAAAGTCCAGTGGTTTTATCATCCCATGTTGGCGCTCCCTGGAATATACATGCATTATAAAAACGTTAGACTTCCATGACATATCATTTCAGTACATCTCTCAATTCATGCAAATGTCCCCATTATCACAGATTACTTACTTTTTAATGCCATTTCTTATTTAAATTTTCTTTTCCAAGTAAACTGAAACTAACCACCTGCTAAAACCCACCCATAAATATAAATCTTTCAAACCAACAATGCTCTCGGCAAAATGGAGTCTGGCTCTGCTCAGTACAACAATACAGCTCACGGAATGATTAAATATCCATGCTGTGCAACTTCGGGAAACAGCTAGAAATATGTTTTCTCTTATTCTTACCCTGAAATCTCTTACCCAACAGCTGAACACAGGCACGGTAGAATGAAGCCTTTGTGTTTTTGTGAGGTTTTTTTTTTTCTTTGCACTGCCCTGCAACATTTGTCATGTCCCTGGAGATGTGATGTTATGAGCAAAAGTTGGAGAAACAGTAAAGGCTGTGCAACAGGGTCCACCCTAAAGCTGAGATTCCTAAACCACTGACATCTTTGCAATTACATCATGTTTTTCTTTCCATGTTCTAACATCCTAAAACAAACCTGCAAACCTGACTATTGTACTATGAGATGCATCTAAACAGACATTTTTACTGGAGAGAAATTTGAGGATATCCAGCAAATGCTTTGTTAAGAGAATACTGTAGTATGGGTCAATTTATTCGACTTTTGCTGCTTTACAAATTTACTTCTGCATGTTACTGTGTCCCTCAGCACCTCTATGGCTATCCCTCAACATGTTTTCCATGATTTTAAATAAATAAAATGATGATTCGGAGGAGGAGGACAGTAATGCTTCTCTGTGTTGAGACCACGGTGTCCTCGATGGACTGTATATTTACTTTACTAGAACTGTCAACCAAGACAGGTGTGACTGACAAGAACATGTCATGTCTCCAAACACACACAGTTGCCATCTTTAGTTTGATTTAAGTCAACACAGTGTTGCACTTCGTAATTTGCTACCAGCAGGTTGGGATTTAACTCTTGAAGCAAGATGTGCACAGAGGAAAGACATATTTTTTGGTGCTTTTTTTGTTTTACTGTAGCCAGAGTCAAAAAAAAAAAGAAAAGAAAAAAAAGAACGCTTTCCCGCGCCTACATCCAGCCAACAGCAATAACAATAACATGAAAAAGAATTTACAAGATCAGCAAAATCAAACGAGCTTCCAAACAGATACTTGTGCTAGCAATAGTGCTTGCTTGCAGATGAATAAATACACAAATGATTTTGTAGTCTCCAGCCAAGTGTTTTATTGTAAACAGTAACAACAGCATTAAGGGTAATTCCTGGGTCACTGGAAAGTACCAACTCACAAGCATGTACTTTTCTTGGGAAAAAGAAACTATACACATAGCCCCACAGGGTTTTTACGGTTTCAGAATGGGGCCTTACATGGTGGTTATAATGCACATAAAAATGATCAGTACAGTCAGGACTAGTTTGTGTGATGTCATTTCACAAGAATATATGCAATTTTTCTGCTGTTTCCATGCAACTGATATACCAAAAAAAATCCCTTTATGCTTTAGTGAATGAATGCAATATAATGTTTACCTTGAAATCTTGTTTCTATTTAGCCTTGTAATTCAAGTTGGGCCGTCCACATCCTCCATCCTTATGGTCTCTGAATGATGTAATATTTAATGAAGACAAATTGTGTGCTAAATCTTTGATACCCGAGTTATCTCTGTTTCAGACTTCACCCAGACAAAAACCTATAAATGCAAATCAGAATGTTTCCAAAATACAAAAGCATTTGGAATAGATTAGAGTTAATGCTGAGTTATTTTCAGCACACTCATTTACTCGGTTCTTAATGTGGGCGTCACACAAAAAGATCACTGTTGGGAGTCCTGAATTCCTTCTCCGCTGTGTCATATGGGCGGAGAGCCTCCAGTTATAGTTATCAGGGGCTCTTCTTTGACTTGACCACAGCTGCAATCCTGGAAGGGGTAAGCTACAGTATGTGTCTATGTGTAGTATCCTCCACCCCTACAACCAAATGCCACATGTGTCTGCAAAATGTGCCCCTCTGATCCCGCTTCTTGTCCTGCCTGATGAAATACTTCCGGTTTTGTGTGTGTGTTTATGTATGAGAGAAAATATGTTAATAAGAGTTACATTGTGTCTCTGGACCTTTCACACTTACACATAAACCTGTGTCTTTTTATGTTTAAATATGTAATTCTGTGGTGAAATTCGGCGAGGCTGCGCGCAATACTTAACCGTGTGTGTAGTTCCGCGGCCCTGCGTGTCATTTTGTGTGCTTTCTCATCGGTGTCTGTGTGTGCATGTGTCTGTTTACTGTGCTTGGATGGAGGAGTGAATAAGTCACTAACAAAAGCTGAAAATTACACTCTTGTGTGTTCAGTGCCTATCTCCTTAACTCGCCTCTTTTTGGTCTGCTGGGCATAATGCAGACACAAGCGCGGAGGCCAAATGTGGCGAGGCTGCAAGCTGATAGGTGGCGTGCATGATATATGAACTTTGGCTACTCGAGTCATATGGGAATGGGAAATAAAAAGCATACACACACTCTACCTGACAGTTTGTGTATGGCAGCTTTGTGTTTCCCTTGCTGCTCATTAAAAGAATCCAATCTGACTCATAATAGCAGCTTGATTCAGCCGGACACTGATGAATAATCGGCCACAGTGGCTGATGCCAACAATTAATGGGACCAATTTCTTTCTGAAACAACAGCTGTGCTTGATGGAGCATTAGCAAGTCCATTAATTAATTGAGCACCATCATTTCATTACTCCTATTCCTTCATTTTTCCTTCCACCGCTTTCTGCCTCTGCTTCCCTCCCTTCCTGCTGGGGCAGAAGTTGGAAACCTCAATCATGCCGTTCTGCTCGTCGCTGTCGGGCAGAGAAACCAGTGTGTCAGTGCAAGAGCTCTACTCAGCAGCACGGGGATTTTCACAACACTGAACATCGCAATCTCACAACATTATCTGAGGCTAGTGGGACCTGGCTTAGTGCTTAAACTGTCTGCACTTCTGAGCCAACTGACACTGACTGGCAGAAATGTTGGGCCAACAGAGCGAAAGTAGTGCTTAGCACATCCAGAGTCATGACTGAATTACAAAAGAGTAAAATAAAAGTTTGGCTGGGGCTGAAGAAATAATTCAAATTAGGAAAGTAATTATGCTGTTTGAAAAAAAAAAATGGGTGATGCATACAAAATAGCTCAATTTTCAACCACTACATCCATTCTGCTTGTGGGGTGACTGACAGCTATACATCAAGGAGTAAGCACACAATCACACACACACACACACATATATTCAAAAATGACACATACACTTGTGGTGTCAGACTCCCGAGGAAGTTGTCAATCTGGTCCTGTGGTACATCCCCATCTAGGTGAGCCAGGTACGTGTAGAGTCTGACAAAGGTGTCGAAGGGGATCCTTGCAGCGCCTCCCTCCTCATCCTCTGTTAGGATCTCACAGGCATACTTAAGAGAACTCATAAGGGTCTGTGAATTTTTTATTTTTTTCACAGAAACAGAGAATTAGTTTACCATCACATCCCATTTAACCAAGGCACACTGCAAACACACTTCCATATGCAAGCGGTAACTCAGACAGCTAAACCTATGTAGAATAAGACTGCCCTCATGTGGTTAAAGTGCTCAACAGCCTTGAAAACAGCAGCAGTTTTCTATCCAAATTACTAACACAGAGCACATAATGCTGTTAATGCTTGGATGCATTTGCTTTCGCAGACACCAACTTATCTTCTGTAAAGTTCTCCATGCTTAAATAAATTCTCTTTGATCTGTCACTGCTGCTCTATCTGCATCTTTGAAGCACAAAAATCGTTGGCTTAACAGAGCAGCAAAGATTCAAAATAGTTGGTAAAGGATTTATCCAGTCACTCTTTTTGGAGCCAGGGGACCCTGATAATGGAGACTGCATTACAAATTTCTGGATCTAGCCTTAACACCTGGAGACTAGAGTGTGCTGCTGGAGGATCTCCAGCTGTGCTTGGCCTCACACCAGGTTTTAATGCTCAAAGGAAGTAGTATATAAAGTCGTATTTGCATTTATATCCACCCTTATGTAACACCTCACCCCTCCAAGAGTGCTGCAGCCCAGGGCAAAAAACTCCATCCAGTCAATATCTGAGCCAAAGCTGCCCAGTGACAGCAGGGTCTCCAGCTGAGCCATGGGTAGGCACAGACCCTTCCAGTTTGTCTGTAGTTCCTCCTTGGTGCATGTTTTCTTGGGGGACAGCTATGATTAGATAAGAAAAGATGTGGGTTAGGAGACTTTAGGGAAAAAATCTAGTTATTCACTTTACTAGATAAAACCTGAAATGCATCTTATTTCCTCAAAGAAATGGCAGGTTTTGTAGCTGTGTTTACTGACAATCTGTTTCCTTTACTCTGGACTTTTCTATGCGTAGAGCCATGACATTAACAACAGCAAAGACTGATACACACTGCAAGAAGAGGGGTTCAATCCAACTCCATGGCAAACGTGTTCGGGATATTAACACTAATATTATTATCCCAAACAATGATACATTTCTGCATTTGTTGCACATTCAGTTTTTCTTGATTTGATTCGGATCTTCTACTGTGCAGTTAAAAATTTTACAAAATGAATAACTCGAGACAGCAAGAGAGCCGCATTCTCACAAGGTTAACACTGCTGCTCAAGTGTTGGCTTATGTGTTGGAAATATTAATTATTCAGTCCTTCTAATGAATCCACCACACCAAGATGCCAGTAAATAGCCCAGGTGAGATAAAATGGATTTAAAACAATGTGAAACTTTAATGACGCACGTGGGGAAACATCGCTGCAACGTGGAGACGCGCGCACATAAAAACACACATAAAAGAAAAGAAGAGTAATCAAAGTTGGATATTAAACTCAATGGAAGTTATAATTATACTCAAAAAAGCAAAACAGTAAATTGCAATGACAACTATGCAATACAATAAATGTACTTATGTATTCCATGAGCAACACTAGGAATCTAATTTGAATTGTGCAACAACTTCTGCAGGTTGTGATCCTGATGTTGAGAAAACACCTGTTTGTGGAGGATCTTCAGAAGGCCTGGAGTCAGCCCAGCGTCTGTCTTCTGGGTGCCGACATTCATCTCCAGCCTGTCCTTGACAGGCAGACACTCTTCATTAGACAGTGCACTGAAGTATCTGGGAGAGGACACACACTTTTTTAGCACACATATATAAACACTGGGCTTAGCATTACCCTTTTTGAAGTTCATTTGCCCCCAAGCTTTCCTGAGCATGCCATTCAAATAAAGTGATAAAAAAGGAGCATGTTACGCGAGACAGTGAGTGACATTTAGTCTGATTTATGGGCACCGTCAGCTCAGTCAATCATCGTGCCTTTTTTTTTTTTTTGCTTTTGTTTGTGAGAAGTTTTACAGCCATATGGCGGCATATCTTACTTAATTATTACAAGAAATAATGACTTTACAGGCAGCAAGACTTTCAGCATCTCTGAAAGGAAACAGAGCCAGGTATTACTTTAATAACATAAACATCTCATCACCCAGGAGACACTTGATTTGTTTTTGTTTCTTTTGCTTCACTGTATGACTCACTTTATTGTCTTTTGCTATAAACAAAGCCAAGCGACACTGGTCAATAAAATAGCAGAGGATGTGATAGTCCTTAGAGGTGAAGCGAAACAAAATAACATGAATATTTCAATTTCATCTAAAGCTTTTAGCATGTTTTTTTCTTCACTGGAGACAGTGAGATAGTTTAACCACTGCACTAACGTGGACGCCCCTGGGATCTAATTACAGCTAGTCAATGCAAAGATAAGACATGCACAGGTGAAAGGGGCCTGCTTTTTCCTACAGTAATGTAGCCTGGAGACAGTTTATGGTCCTGTTTGGGAGAATTAAACTAGAATAAAACTCAATTACACATATCCCTACCCTTAACCCGAACCGTCACTGGCAGACATTAAGACTTACGCTGCAGACCACTGCAACAAATCCTCTGGCTGGGTTCGGATGGCTGCCTTAGTGAACTTTTTAAGGATGTCTGGCAGCCCGGGAGGGACGTTGATTTGCTGGGCACAGTACAATGTGTCTGGAAGAGGCATGGCTGTAATATAAACAATGCAATAATGTCCAGTTAGTTGAAAAGAAATAGTAGAAAACAGATCCAGGAGAAAATTGAAAACATGACAGCTCCCAACTAAAAGCTATCCACACTGATGATAAAAATTATTAATATAAAAATTAATATCTGGTGCCCCAAACTTTTCTAAGCTACCCATGGGAGTTTGACAGGAATATAAATGTAAGATCATGAACACAGTGTGTTTCAGAGGCGTAAGCTTAAAAGCTGCATATACACACTTTATCACCAGTTCAACTGCTTGTTAACACAAATATCTAATCAACCACTTGCATTGGTAACTAAGTGCATTTAGGCACGTAGGCGTGATCAAGACAGCCTATTGAAGTTCAAAACGAGCGTCAGAATCATGAAGAAAGATGATGAGGCTGGTCTGAATTTTTCAGAAACTGCTGATCTACTGGGATCTTCCCACACAACCATCTCTAGGGTTTACAGAGAATGGACCAAAAAGGAGAAAATATCCAGTGAGCAGCAGTTCTCTGCTTTGTTGATGCCGGAAGTCAGAGGAGAATGGCCAGACTTTGATTTGTAAATAACTGCACATGAATAACTAGAGCTTATTATATATTATACTACAGTACATGTCTAACTAACTAGGTAGCTCATTCTCTCTCTCTTAACAATTCTTTGTTTAAAGATGTAACACATTATGGGGTGAACTTGAAAGAAGGGCAGATGTGAAATGTAAAACTTAGGTCAGAGGTCAAAAGTAGCGTGACATCTAAATAGCCCTATATAGCATTATTATTGACCTTGAAGGAGAGGTCAGATGTGACATGATATTTTAAATCTTTATACGGTACTTTCTATATGTTGGCAATACACACCACACTAGCAATAATCATACTTTCTAAGTTATGAGGCTTTTTGTCAATTTTCAACCAATAAATCATAAAGTTGACTTTGAAGATCTTGATGGGTGTCAGTCAAATTTAATTGGACTGTTGACACGACCCCACTCTACACACCTACAAACTTGCAGCAGAATGTATTCAAAACTTTTCGAGCTATCACATTTACAGACAGAATGACATGCATGCACATGCAAACACTACCAAAAACATAACCTCCTTGGCAAAAACAATAACTCATTACAACCAAGGTATGCAGAAGAGCATCTCTGAACACGACGCATTGAACCTTGAAGCAGATGGGCTACAGCAGCAGGAGACCACACAAAGTGACACTCCTGTTGTGTGGGAAACTGAGGCTACAATTTGCACAGGCTCACCAAAATCGGACAATAGAAGACCAGAAAAATGTTGCCTGGTCTGATGAACCTTGATTTTTGCTGCACCAGTGGGGAGAGTGGGGTCAGAATTTGGCCTAAACGACATGAAAGAAAGGATCCATCCTGCTTATTATCAAGGGTTCAGGCTGCTGGTGGTGTAATGTATGGGGGATATTTTCTTGGCAGACTTTGGGCCTCTTAGAACCAGTTGAGAATTGTTTAAATACCACAGGCTACCTGAGTATTGCTGCTGACCATGTCCATCCCTTTATGACCACAGAGTGCCATCATCTGATGGCCACATCCACCAGGATAATGTGCTATGTCACAAAGCTCAAATCATCTCAAACTGGTTTCTTGAAGATGACATTAAATTCACTGTACTCAAACAGCCTCCACAGCGACCAGAACAACGTTGGGATGTGGTGGAACAGGAGATTCACATCATGGATGTATAGCTGACAAATCTGCATGATGCTATCATGTTAACATGGACCAAAATCTCTGAGGAGTGTTTCCACCATTGTTGAAGCTACACCACAAAGAATTAAAGCAGTTCTGAAGGCAACAGGGGATCTAACCAGTAACTAGAAAGGTGTACCTAACAAAGTGGCCAATGAGTGTATATAATCATGCTGGAAAAGAAATCACTCATATCATACTATAAAGGCTGCATCTCCTATCACCAGTTCGACTTATTTGATTCAGTAACTAATGGAGAAAGAAATTAATATTTGGAGACTCTTATGCTGATTCATGTGCATGAATGCCTTGGTAACTTCGGGTGTTTAATTAGGCCCGAGCCAACCGAAGGGTCGGCGAGGAGCCTATTGTAATCGCTAGGGGCGAATGAGCAAAAATGGGCGGAGTCATATGGGACGCGGTCGAAAGTGGCCCCGGACCTCATAGGGACGTGCGCCATGTCGAGACGTTTCCGAAAATGTATATATGCGGGTCACTGGAAAAGCGCATTATTGGAATCGTTAGAATTTGTCATTATTTTTTTTCTTCTTCTTCTTTTCTTTCTCCGTCTTTCCCCTCAAATTTGACCCCCTGAACATATACGAAAACTCACCATTTTCGCTACAGAGGTCAGGTCTGGCGAAAAATTGATTTTTTTAATGTCATCAAGAACCAACTCTAAAAGGGGGCTCCACGGCGCCCCCCGGAAAATTCATTTTTCGGCCCTCTATGGGAGAGGCCACGATCAACTTTGTCGTAGAACCACGAAATTGGCGTCACACATAGATCATGTCAGGACAAGCAAAAAATCCTCTTGGAGCACCCCCACACAGCAAACAGGAAGTCAGCCACCGTGGCCTGAACTTTGCCCTCTGCCAATTTGGCGATTATGCACACCTCGTATTTGAGACATCTCCTCTTAGGGCGTTACACCTACAGACACCAAAATCGCTCAGCATAATCTAGACCAGTAGGCCATCAAAAGTTATTCAGGGTTTTATCAAAAAAATCAATGGTTTGGTCGTTAGGGGGCGCTGAACTTGGCCTTCGTTTTGGCCTAAATTACCCTCACCTTTTCTGTCATCACTCGTGCATGCTTTGCCAGATTTCTACCAAACTTTAATAACTTATGTAGGGTTCCACCATGAATCCATAAATGGAGAAACAATGGCAAATCCTGCAATAGCGCCCCCTACATAATCAAAATAAAATTTACATGGAGCTTCAAAATTTTAGTTACTCGTAGAATTATGAAATTTGGTTTCCACATTCTGTATATGACCCTGATCAAAAAAGTCAATCAGACCCATGCCTCATTTTGCACGCCGCCCCCGTGACCACACCCCCAATTCCCCATTGGTTTTCAATGGAAAACCTAACATTTCTGAATGACACACTTTTTTCAGGTGTTTTGAGCTGTACATTGATCACAAACATTCCCACTAAGGCCCATGATGATGTTCCTTTGCAGAGGGGCGTGGCCCAGGCGCCATGGCGAGCTTCGATCCTTCGCCATGACATTTCGATTGCCTCTCATTCCCATATACTTTGTCCGATTGCCCTCAAACTTCACGTGTGATAAGGACCCACCCCTAAACACATCCATATGACATTATTGACTGACAGTCGCAGCGCCACCTAGTGGAACAAGTAACATGCTCTAATTCAAACACTCATTGTCCAATCTGAACCAAGCTTCACAAGTGTGATAATGACCCACCCCTGCACACATCCATGTTACATTATTGACTGACAGTCGCAGCGCCACCTAGTGGAAACAGGTTTCCAATGATGCATCCAATTTGCTTCAAACTTCACAAGTGTGATAAGGACCCACCCCTGAACACATCCATAGGACATTATTGAATGCCCCTCTAGCGCCCCTAGTGGAACAAGGAAGGTGCTGTAATTTAAACAGTCATTGTTCAATCTGCACCAAACTTCACAAGTGTGATAATGACCCACTCCTGAAGTCATCCACACGACATTATTGAATGCCAGTCTAGCGCCACCTAGTGGAAACACATAGATTAACAGCTCAAAATTGGGTTTTACATTTGGCAGGGGAGGCGGCTCTCAGTGGGCTTGCTGGAGGTTTGCAGGGCTCGCAGGCAGCTCGCTGAGGATTTGCAGGTCTCAAAGGCGGTTTGCTTGTGGTTCGCGGAGGCTCACAGGCGGCGAGGGCCTTCAACGCCGCTTGCGGCTTTAATTATCTCTTTGAACTGTTCTTTTTCCTTTGCCAGCATAGAAATGATTTGTTTGACAGTACTTATTGGTCTGAAAAATGCTCAGAACAATGAGAACATTCAAGGAACTCAGTGAAGATGTAAGAAGAATTGTAGATTTACACAATTAGGCTGCCTTACAGCAAGAAGCTGTTTTGCTTCCAGTGGTCCTAATACACTGCACAAAGTGGATGGAATAACAAAGGAGGAGGACTACCTCCAAATTCTTCACCTTGACCTCACATCAACAGCTTGAAGGTTGAAACATGGACACAGCTGGATGCTCCAACAGGACAATGATCCCAAACACACATCAAAGGTGGTATCAGAATGGATAAAGCAGGCTAATATTAGGCTTCTGAAGTCGCCTTCCCAAAGCGGCAGCCTCAACCCTATTTAAAAATTGTGTACTATGCTAAAAAAGGTGGGGTTATGCCAAGAAACCAACTAATTTAAATGAACTCTACCACTTCTGCCAAGAAGAGTGGTCAGAATTATGCCAGTAGCTTCTGATGGCGACCAAAAGCGTCAGGTCGAGGTGCAACTTGCAAAGCGACATTTAGCCAAATTTTAGTGGGGGTGTATGTATATATTTGAGACTCTATGCATACTTTTGACCCTGCGAGAATTAGAGAAAATCCTAAATACATTCAAACTTCTTCTTCTTTTGTTTTATTTGTTTGTTTTAAGTCATTAAGATGTACATTCATTCCAACCATGGAAAAACAACAGGCCATGCCCACGATGAGTGGATGTAAACTTCTAACCACAGCTCTCTATATAAAACAACTTAATGACGCCATATCAGTTTTGAGTAGCTTAATTTTCTGAGCTCCACAGCGTGGTAACACCGGGTGACTAAGGTAGCAATTCTTCATGTGTCAGTTCAACATAATTAAAGCAATCACATTAACATTTTCGACCAAATTTTCCCTTCTCATTTGCTCAGCAATATTAAATAACCTTCGCTAAATTATTACATGACTTTTAAAACTGTAACGTTACCTGTAATGATGAATATGAACAAAAGCAGAACCGAAACTCCTGAAATAATTGTTAGTTATCGTCGCATAGCAACAGCGGTCTTCTTCGTCTTCCCGTGAAGATTTGAACACCATGAGGGAAGCGCTACCGCCCCCTTCTGCCGATAAGGATGGACTACAGACTGTACTATCTGGTGAATAAAGCGGCACCCATGCAGAAGAGTAAAAAGGTAAGACACGCTACACACAGCACAGGTGTGCTGAGACTCATTATATGCTTACCCGTAAGGTGAAGGGATGAGTTCACTAACAAATAATTGTTTCATTATTTATAATTTCGATTTTCCAGATTATTTTCCAGTTTGTTTGATTTGTTGTTGGTTTTTGGGAGTGGGGGGGGGTGCACAGGTTGTATAATGACTCTTTTCAGAATCATATGCATGACATTATGGGATCATCACTATAGATTTATTGATGTGTATATCATTAAATTTGGAGTTGCTGATTATTTTAATTACTTGCATATATTGCTCAGTAGCTTCATCTATAATAATGGAATTAATCTGAAAAATAATGAATAACTAAAGCTTTAAAATAGAAAGCATAAAATGCAAAGTGCAATAATTGTATTCAAACTATAGTAGAGCAAACGCAGAATATAGTAACTGTAATAGCATCATGTTAAGGCTAACTGATCATTGGGAAAATATGTTTCCCCTCATGTTAGGAATACTAAAATCTGTTGTGCAAACTGAAGAAATTTAGTCAGTTGTGTCTTTAGAGAAGCCTTTGTGGGTTCCATTATAGCCTGAAAATGTGAAACAGAAAGCTTCTTCTGAAACTGGTCACTGGATTTATTCTACAAAATGATGACAATTCCATGGTGGAAAATATAACTTTGGATTTCATACAACATTATATACTAATTCCTTCATAATGTCACACAAAAAAGTGGGAGGCCAGAGTAAACAACTGTGCAAAAGGACAAGTACATCAGTCTCAAGTGTCAATAAAAAAATCCCTCACTGGTCCTGGCAGCTGCATTTAATGGTATCTATGACAGCTAGATTGTGCTTGCTTTTGATAGGAATAATACACACTGTTGTGAAAACTTAATTTTTCAGGCAACTTCCCTTTTGAAAAACAATCTGTTAGACCTTTAGCACGATAAAGGTGCATTTGGCAGCAGAATGTGCCATGTCAACACTGGAGTGATGGTTGGTATAAAATGCTCCTCTATGTAAATACTCCATTATAAAAATCCTATTACATAATTAAAAATTTACAATGAATTATTCCAATCATTTTCAGTTACATTTCTGCTCAATTTCAATATTATAAATAACAACTGATGTGCTCTTGATTCCAAAACAAGGACATTTTAATGTGACCTCAAACTTTGTGTTCTAGTCCTACAATCTACAAACCTTTGTACAGTCATTTCAGCTGAAGCAGCTGTCCGATTTTACACACACACACACACACACACAAATATTCTGATAAAGTGATACTCCACAAGGTTTTTAGCAATGTCTTGGTGCAAAACAATGTGATACACATTTGGGAACAAAACAACAGGAAGCTAAGGAATGTTCTGGTACGGCCAAGAAATTACCTCAGGGCCTTTTACGATTTAGGTAAAAATCTTAGGGTGTTATTATAAACCCGACAAATCCCAATTAGCAACAGTAAAGAGGACAAACTAGCTTTTACCAGGAAGAAACCTCCAGCAGAGCCAGGCTCAGGGAGGGCAGCCATCCGCCTCTACCGGCTCGATGTTAGAGAAGCAAATTCGAAACGACATGATACATTTCAGCAGGTTTATCCAGATATAATAAAAATGTGAATTTATCAGAACTGGTAACACCTGCGTATTTTGAAAGCAATCCTACAAAAACTGGAACTGTAGAGGCTTCCAGAAACAATTAATGGCAGAGCTGACATATTAAAATGCTTTAGGTGTTCCTTTTTACAATTCACATTTTAATAGATTAGATTCACATTCCTTGATCATATATCACATAAATGTATATATTTTATTGATTTTACAGTGGATAAAGTCATTGAAATGTATCATCTCATTTTCAATGGGGCCAGTAAAGTGGTCAGTGAGTGTTTATGTTATCAATCAGATTTTATGCATGTAATTGATATTTAGCCAACTAAAATCAGACGTAGATGTGTTTTGGGAAATCTACAGATATTTGGGGAATATGAATTTGGGATATATCAGGGTTTTAAGACAGAAATGCCACGCAGACATGAGCAACCTTTAAAGTGGCTTCTGAGCCCAGAAGTTACTTGATAGGCTGGTCATTTATGTTGCATGGCCTACAGTAGCTTTATCTCGTGTGTCTTGATTGTGTCTCTCAGGAGCTTGTGTCAAGTGTAAAGGTTCTTGAGGGTGGATTGTGGTGTGGGGTTGTTTTTCAGGAGTTGGGCCATTAGTTCCCATGAAAGGAACTCTTAATGCTTCAGCATACCAAGACATTTTGGACAATTTCAGTCTCCCCAACTTTGTGGGAACAGTTTGGGGATGGTCCCTTCCTGTTCCAACATGACCGCACACCAATGTACAAAGCAGGTCCGTAAAGACATGGATGAGCCAGTTTGGTGTGGAAGAACTTGATTGGCCTGCACAGAGTCCTGACCTCAACCTGATAGAACACCTTTGGGAGAGACTGCGAGCCAGGCCTTCTCATCCAACATCGGTGTCTGACCTCACAAATGCGCTTCTGGGAGAATGGTCAAAAATTCCCATAAACACTCCTAAACCTTGTGGAAAGCCTTCCCAGAAAAGGTGTAGCTGTTACAGCTGCAAAGGGTGGGCCAACATCATATTAAATTCTATGGATTAAGAACTGGATGCCACTCATTGGATGCACATGAAGGCAGACAAGTGGATACTTTTGGCAATATAGTGCACTTTGTCCATCAGTGTCCGGATGGTGCTGTGCCAGGATTCTGATATATTGCAGTCCTTTTATCTTTATGTTCATGACACAGTTATTCAACTCCATTAGACTTTAAAGAACTAACACCTACTGTCTCCATACTGAGAAGCTGAACTGATTAAAACTCTGATTCAAACTACCACAATAAAACTAAAAATAGGTGCTACTGCTAGTTGCAAAGCTTTGTTTCCACCGAGTGGGCTGAATCCTACCAGTCATTTCTTTTGTGAGGCAGTTTGAAGGAGAGAAACAAAATCTTCGGAGGGTCAGAAAGCGGATGCAGCTTCAAGTAATCTCAGGATCTGGCATGATCTCCCTCGAGGTCATCACAGGAGGGTTTGCAGCTGTCCCCTGAGTTCTTGTATGAGGTGCAGGGCTTGGAGGAGGAGCTGGAGCGTGAGATGAGCCACCGGCTGCTTCACTGCTTGTTAGATTTCAATTTTTATCAGTCACATTTCTGGTACTTAAATCTGGTTGGAGGATTTATCTTTCACATAACAGCTGATTAAAACCCTGAGGGGTTTAAGTGTCTACCATTTTGACTCTTCAGTTTGTTTATATTGTTTAGAATTTTACATCAGATGATCTTCTTCTGGTTGGTGGTGGCAATAGTGGCAATGGTGTAAAGGGTGTGGGAGCAGCAAGCACCTCTGAAGTGGTATTAATGAGTGGGATGACCCTCGGCTGACTGGGAGCAAAGCTGAAGCCCGTGGCAGGACTCCTCTGGATGTATCTGTGGGTCCTCTCTGCACTTGCAGTTGGCAAATAATTGAAAGGCCTTCCAGCTACACACAGGCCTCATCCTTTGTTCAGTGCTTCCTGTGCAGCGTATACCCTCTCTAAACCATGGAGGATGGCTTCCCTCCTCTGATATTGCTGTTCCAGGATTCTCAGGACTCTGACAAGATTGGAGACATGAGGATTCTCTTGTGTGTGGTCACTCTCAGTATATTGTGATTAAAAAAAATTGTTTTAGCAGGGAAGTCAGGGGAAAAAAACTGTTTAATATATAAAAAAAATGACCAATTTAGTTCAACTTTATTTTAGCAGTTGAAAGCTCAGATGAAACCTAGTTAATGGACACCATAAAAATGTATGGCACATTTTCATATCTTTAGACAGACAGCCTTTATCTACTATATTAAGATCTTAATTTAGCCTGGAAAAAGAGTTTGTTGCTCTATTTTAAGAAAAAGCCCTCTGTAAAGCTAGGACATCTTATTATTCATCACTGATTGAAGAAAAGTAAGAACAACCCCAGGTTTCTTTTCAGCACTTTAGCCAGGCTGACAAAGAGTCAGCGCTCTATTGCTCCGAGTATTCCTTTAAACGTAACTAGTAACGACTTCATGAATTTCTTCACAAATAAAATTTTAACCATTACAGATAAAATTATTCATAACCATTTCACAGATGTATCATTCTATACAGCTACTTTCATTACTACTGATATTTATTTAGACTCTCTCTGATTGATCTTTCTGAGTTAACTTCAATAGTTACCAAACCATCAACGTGTCTAATAGACCCCATTCCTACAAGTCTGCTCAAAGAAGTCCTACCATTAATTAATGCTCCTAGATATTTGTGATTAGATGGACCTGATTTGTATAAAAATTAAGCTTCCTCTTTGAGCAGGAAGTTGTATTTTGTTACATGGTTGTTACATATTTTATGGAAGAAAAAAAAGTCCTCAGATGTGGACAATGGGATTATTTTATAGCATAACACAACAAAAACAACACGACTTAACAAAGTATGAAACACTGTTGAGCACAATAAAGTATAAGGTGCAGCAAAGCCAAGATGTAATGTCCCCATATGTGGACGCAGGGTCTCAGGAGGCTATAAAGCCATCACTTGACTTAGCTCACTTGGCTAATCTCCAACTTTCCTTTTCTCTCAAAAATCCTTGAAAGAGTAGTTGTAAAACAGCTAACTTATCATCTTCAGAGGAATGGTTCATTTGAAGAGTTTCAGTCAGGATTCAGAATTAATCACAGTACAGAAACAGCATTAGTGAAAGTTACTAATGATCTTCTTATGGCTTCCGAGTGGATTCATCTCTGTGCTTGTCCTGTTGGACCTCTACGCTTATCTGCTGCCCATAATATTTTATTACAGAGATTAGAGCATGCCATAGGTATTAAAGGTAATGTGCTGCAGTTGTTTGAATCATATTTATCTAATAGACTCCAATTTTTCCATGTAAATGGGGAGTCTTCTTCATACACTAAGATTAATTATGGAGTTCCACAAGGTTCTTTACTGGGACCAATTCTATTTAGACTATACATGTTGCCCTTTGGCAGTATTATTAGAAGGCATAGCATACATTTTCATTGCTATGCAGCTTCTATTTAGCTATAAAGCCAGGTGACACACCAATTTATTAAACTGCAGGAATGTCTTAAAGACATAAAGGCCTGGCTAACTTCTAATTTCCTGCTTCTAAATGCAGATAAAACTGAAGTTATTGTACTCGGCCCTACAAATCTTAGAAACATGGTGTCTAACTAGATACTTACTCTGGATGGCTTTACCTTGGCCTCCAGTAATACTGTGAAGAATCTTGGAGTCATTTATGAGCAGGATATGTCCTTCAATGCACATATTAAGCAAATATTTAGGACTGCTTTCTTATATTTGTACAATATCTCTAAAATTAGAAACATCCCATCTCAGAGTGATGCTAATTCCTGCATTTATTACTTCTAGGCTGGATTATTGCAATTCATTATTATCAGGCTGTCCTAAACACTCCATGAAAAGCCTTCAGCTGATCCAAAATGCTGCAGCTAGAGTACTGACAGGGACTAGAAAGAGAGGCCATATTTCTCCCATATTGGCTTCTCTTCATTGAGCTCCCTGTTAAATCCAGAATTGAATTTAAAATCCTTCTCTTCACATACAAGGTCGTGTAATGATCAGGCCCCATCTTATCTTAAAGACCTTATAGTACATACCAATAGTTACCCCAACAGCTAGCTTACTTTGGTTCCTAGGTACTTAAAGTAGAATGGGAGGCAGAGCCTTCAGCTTTTAGAGCCCCCTTCTGTGAATCTAACTACCAGTTTGGATTCTGGAGTCAGACACCCTCTCAAATTTCAAATATTTGACTTAAAACTTTTCTTTTTGCTTATAGTTAGGGTTGGATCAGGTTACCCTGAACCCCAACCTTGCAATAGGCCTAGGATGCTAGGGGGTGGTGTTTCTTGTTCACTCACCTCTTTTCACTGTTTATTAACCACTCTGCATTTAATCATTGTATTTGTTTTACTCCTGTTTAACTATGTATTGATGCTTTTATTTTGTGATTTAATTTTCTATCGTATTTTCTCTTGTGCTTCTGTGTTTGTTCCCATGTTCATGGCTTTAAAAACAGCAACCACTGACCAAAGTTCTTTATAAATAAAGTTGGCTTGGCTAATCTCTTGTCCTGTCTTACCTTTTTCCTTCTCACTGTTGCCAAGTGCTTGCTCACAGACGGTCGTTTTGATTGTAGGGTCTTTAACTTACAATATAAAGCACCTTGGGGCAACTGTTGTAATTTGATGCTATATAAATAAAATTTAATTACTACTACTTTTATCATCTACTATGTACCACAGTTTAGAAATACATTAGTTAAAATCATGTCCATGTAACACAATAATGACAGGGCTTTTCTGTGTCAACACACATTTATTGAAGTGATGCCATAAACAGGCAAAACATCATATTGAAGATTTTATTATTAAACAGCTTCTAGAAAATACAGGATTCCACAGAATGTGATTAGAAAATAATAGTACAACATGGACAGTTTTAAAAAAGCAGAATATTCAACCCCCAACCAGCCCCAATACTCAAAAGAAATATGATTAGACCAGAGAGACAACTTCATACTTGTGCGACAGAAGCACATGCACATTCACACTATTCACTGTCAGGTCACATACACTGAGAAGTGCAAATTTGTTCTAACACATGTAGAAACTGAGCAGGTACAATATGCATATGAAATCCCTTTCAGATTCAACCAACTTAACATCTAATGAGGGTCATGTAATACAAAGAGCACAGCGTTTCTTTATCTCACATTCTTGCAATAGTACACGGGGGGGGGAAATGTCTAAAAGTAATTAATAAATGAGGATGGACAGTAGCAAGAAAACGACACAGGTTATGTGAGCTAGATAATGGACTAGCTCAAAGTTCTAGACCCCTTTTACCCCTCTCAAACCTCATGTCTTTCTCTACTTTATATAAAAATAAAACTGTGCTTCTCCAAAAAACCCACCCTGGACACTCCTGTGCCTATAAAACTATCTAGGATCAGATTATACACTCCTTTGATACTTTTCAACAGGAACTCTGCTATTCCCAACCAAATATTACCCCATAAGCTTCTTTCCCTTTACCTCATCTTAGCCTTTCCTGGACGAGCCTTGGGCCATGTGACAATTTGGGAAGCGCTCAAGTGCATTTCTGTGATTGACAGTTTATGGAGCACAACAGAACCAGACTATCCATTTCCAAGTGAAAAAAAAATGTCTGTCTTGTAAAATATTCTGGCTTAAGCAATTCCTCACAGGTAACTGAGCAATTTGTAAATGATCCAGCATTCCCAAAAGCATTGTAGCACCACAGACCATAGTGAGCAGAAAACATTCTGAAGCAATGCAAATGAGCCAATCCATGCTTAAAATTATATAAACTCTATTTTATTCTGTCTTTACATGCTACTGTCTACTGCACAGATTTGGGTCCATCTTCCTTACCAAGAGCAACACTAATCACTGCTAAAAAGAGCCGCCCATGTACTTCAGTTCCAATTTCTGGACCATGTAGTCTAATCTCTGCTAAGCTGGATCCAACAGGAAAATGTGAATGTGGGGAAATTCAAAAGGAATCAAATACATGTAGAACACTGGACAATTCAGAATAGAGCATGACAAATGATACCACTCCAATTTGTGCATGTATCATGGGCAAATGGCTCCAGATGATTCAAATGGACACTCCAGTGTTGCTTTAAAGCCCAATCACTTCCCTGACATGTTCCTCAAATTTACATTTCCTCAGTACTAATTGGATAATGATCATTTTAGCACTGTCTTTTATGCTTTTGGGAGATCAGGCCGTACTTGCTACAAACCCAAAGCTGGTCAGCTGCTCAGACACATGGTTCTGTTGTTTCCTGTTTCTATCTCTTGCCCCGTTTGTTACCAGCTGGCGGCTTCTTCAGCTGGATTAGGGGTGTCCCTGTGCCAAAGCCTCCGGTAGGTGGGTTAGACACGCCAAACGTCAGGCCGACAGAGGGGTTGATGCCAGGGTTGCTGAAGTTGAAGCCTGAACTGTTGGTGCTACCAAAACCTAGTAAAGCAAGAGAAGGAACAGAAAAGGTCAAATATAAGAAAACTGAAGGAGAAAGCATAAATAATGGAGGAACAGCGTGTTAGAAGAAGGAAGGTCAGATGAAATTCAGATGCTTGTATTTGCCAGTTTGTATAAAGCATTTTGTTGTCCTAAGTCCTTACTAAGTTACTCCTATGGCAATGCCATTTACATTACACTGATGAGAAACGGTTATAACGCAGAGTATTATCACAATTCAGGAAGTACTTTCATACACACAACAAACTGTGCTGTTATTCTTTGTTGCTGTCATGTTTGGGGGCCAGGTGTTAAGGTGCTATATACAGCATGTATGTACCTGCGCTCAGACTGCCTCCTGTGGGCTTACTGGTGGAAGAGAAGGCAAAAGAAGACCCCCCAGTCCCCACCCCACCAAATCCTGGCCCACCACCAAAACCTGTGGGAGAGAGTGACATGGGAGTCAGACTGGTCTAAGCACACAGCCTACACTAGATACAAAAACAAGAAATGCCTCAGGAGTTACACACTGGCAGGCATTAGCAGACAAAAGCAGGCAAAAAAAAAAAAAAGCAAAAAAAAAAAAGCCACAAACTAATCCACAGAGCACCACACTCAGCTTAACTCCTGACCAAATACTGCAGAGTCAAACAGGACTCACAGTACACTATACTGCAAAGCAAAGGCCAAAGAGAGAGAAATGGCAGATTTTGCCAAATACCCAAACTATGAGAAAACAGACTGAGTGCGCTCAGACCACTCACTTCCACACTGTCAAGTGGATTTGCAATTTGACATGCCTGTGTGGTAATACCAGTGTTTCACTATGATAGCAGGGTAAAACGGTTTACAAAGTAAAACCTGTAAGACAGGATTGCAGTTTTCTTGTGGTGTGAGCGCACTTGACTCCTTGCAAAAGGCAGAACAGAAAAGAAAAACAGCTAAGCTCTGACTGCACCACTCTCTCAGACACATACACACCAGCTACTTAGTCTGACATACAACCAAACTCAAAAAACCTAAAAAAAAATAAATAAATAAAATAAATAAATAAAAAGCCACTTTGAGTTATCCACCAGGTCATATTAGGGAAATGGCAAAGTATGCAGGGGACTAGCAAAAAAAACAAAAACAAAAAAACAAAACAGAGGTAATACCTCCCAAGGTAGAAGAGCCCAAGCTAGTGCCCAATGCCGAGGCAAAGGGGTTTCCAAACCCTGCCCCCAAAGGTGCCTGGGTCCCTAAGGCACAAAGAGAGAGCATAGGCTTTTACTCCTCTTTTGTGTGAGGGGAAAAAAACAAAACAAAACCAAGTACACTGCACTGCTGTCATGCTGACAGCTTTTTTTTTTTTTTTTTTTTTTTTAAGTGTTAGAAACAATATCTGCAGTTGGTTCAAATAAAATAAGATAATCTACCAAATGCGCTGACAGGGGCGTCAAAAGACTGCAGCATCTAATTAACTGATTTATACAACCTCACGAGTTGAAATATAATGACAATAATTAGGCAATGGATCAGGCTTTCAGAAAGTACATATGAATGTATTTTACTGCTAGAAAGGCTTTCAACTATAATGTTCCACCGAATCAGGAGCGCATTTATCGCTGCTGACAAACTAATAAAAAGAGCACTGCTAGTTCTTTCACTCAGAAACTTGTCTTTTTTTTAATGCATTCCTTATCTTTATCTAATTTGGGAGGCTTCCAATTAGTCTGCATTGTTAAAACAAGTTCAGTGAAAAAGAAACAAGGACAAGCGTTTCTTTGTTTAAAAACTGATTTATTTTCAATTAAATATGCAATTCCACTTACATAAAACACAAACAAACAGTTTGGGACAAAAAAAAAATTGGCTGTTAATTGCTAAGTGCTACTGCATTTGACAAGTTTCCAAATTCAAGATTTCTGAGAGTGAATGAACTAGCATATGTCCAGAAGAATCACACAATTATTGATTATAGCTTTAAAAGGCACAACATATTATAGATTAAATATACTCTATCAACAGGCATTGGATATATAAGATTAAAACACACGGTTACAAGTAAAAGCACAGGAAAATTAGATAAGAAATGTGAAAATGGCATTCATGGCTGCCTTTCAGTGTTAACTGGTCAAAAACAAAGAAAACTCAGTCATTTGGTACAGTTTGCCAACCAAAGTCAGTGTGGTCCGTCCAACACAAAATGAAGGACCTCTGTCACGTTTGTTTAAACAATTTTACATGTATTTTTGAACACAAAAGCTCCATTGTGGACAACTACAGGCTACAAACTCTTCTTTGCTGGATCAAGTCTGACTTTAGAGAGGTGACGCCTAAAAAAAAAAAAAAAAAAAAAACATCTGCACAAGAGTTTTCAGTTTTGTAAATTCTAGTTGTTCCAAAACACACCTTGTAATAGTAATACCTCTCAAACGCCACAAGGAGGAAAAAACAAAAACAAAAACACTATAAAAATAGATGTACCCCAAGTACATGACAGAGTATGGAAATGTTTGAGAGATAACGGCAACATTCAGTCAACTAATCAGGCCCATTATTGTGAACTGTTGTGCTCAAGTTCAACGCATAGAAAAACAAAGATACCAAAGTAATTCAGATTCACTACTGAGTAACTCAGGTTGAGTCCTGTAGGCAAATTGTGACACCAGCAGTGTGCCTAACATTTAAAAAATAAATAAAGTCACAGATGAATTCCTTCACTTTTTTTGTTTAAAAGGAGGTAAATGGGAACACTCCAGCTGTTATAATCGCACTCAAAATACAGCATTTGCATACATATAACTGACAGTGAGATGATACCTACTATAGTTTTATAGTATCAACGTGGCTTAATATCCACAATTACCTTCAAAGTCCAAACAGACCAATAATTATTACATTATTTGTCATTATTGTGCCAAGTATGACTGTAGAGATGTGGAAGACAATATTTTAAAGTGGGAGCAAAACTGCACAGGATTTCAAATTTTGGATGCCTGTGGATTGGGACTCCCTCTAACGGATATCCACCTCAGCCTTTAAATCCTACAAAAAAAAAACACTTTAGCGTTGTTTGACATGAGGACTGGACTGTCCAAAAGCAGCAGTTTTTTCTTTCATTAAAAACCAAACAATCAATTAGGTTGTTTTCGCCAAACACCACCGTAACAGCAGCAATATGCAGATGACTGCTGGTAGTGAGTTCCATAAAATCCAGTTTATAATCGCAGCATGTTAAACTACAGTTTTTCCATATTCATTCCTCTGAGTGCCAATACTACTAAGCTCTCACCGATATCTACAACAAGCAATACTATATCCTTAAGATGAGTAAGTGGTGGGAAAAATAACCCCCGCCCAATACAATCAAGACACATGGACACACACAATGTGGCCACATTGACCTGTTTCCTTTTGGCACTAATGTATCTCACTGGTACTACTGGACCAGTGTGAGCAGCAAAAATTGTTCTCTTCTGAACTACCAAACAGTCAAACCAACAAGAAAGTAGACTTTTCACAGATTTGAGAAGCAAATGTCTGTACAAAGTACCATCACCTTGGATAAAATACCTGAAATCACAACTTGTGAACAGCTGTTTTAACTCCACATTTTCTCTGGAATGAACTCCATGTGAAATGATCCAGCCCTGTTGCACTGACAGTAGCCCTTAAGTGAAATCACTTTATCAAGTAACAGCGGTATGGCCTTTATTATAACCAAACCAGCCAAATGTATCAAGGTATTGAACAGTGAGATAATGCAAACTATTATGGTTGCTGTTGAGAATTCATAATGTAAATGAACCTTCCAACCTCAGCTCTTTGTTCACAATGCTGCAAACTGTACACGAACACACTCAGTATACTACTTCATTTAGGCCAGCAATAAGTGACCAGGGCTTTCCACTGTTAGCAGCCTCCCTTCCACTAGAGTAACCTAAAGACTTCTTTTCAAATTACAGCTGATATTTAGTTTATATTTTCAGTCCTGAGTCTTTTGGCACCTTTACCGTAACCTAAACAGTGTGAGGACATGCTCATCTGGCATGTGTACTGGTCAAATGTGAATCTACCAGAAGAAAACTCCAGCCCGCCGAATGGTTAAGGATCCAAGTGCCGTGATACTGACCACCCTCAAATGTGTCATTCTAATAATGAACCAAGTTTAAAGTAGATCTATTTTGCTCATTTCCAGCCCTGTATTTTAATATTTTATTAGATTAGCTTTACATGACTCTCAGCCCCTCCATTCATCCACTGGCTGAAACAAACCCTTTGAGCTTCTCTCCCGTCAAGGCCACTGTCCCTTCTGCCAACTTTCTTTTGATTGGCTGTCCCTTGCAATGAAACTGAAAAGGAGGTGAGTGGGGCTACTTATGATCATATTAAAGATAATCCCCCCCTTATCCCTTATGTATGGAAGCTTGTTTCTGTCACCAAAAAAAAAAAAAAAAGAGGCCATCCATAACTCGAAATTTCAAGTTAATTTAGAGAATATAACTTGAAATTTTCGACTTACTAATTCAAAAAATATCGAGTTAGCTCTGCCAAATCAGGAAGTTCTGTGAAGGTACGTCATTTCCTTGTTCCCAGCAGGAGGCTGAAGGAATCAGGTGTCCAACAGTTCAACATGAAAACATTGACTCCATACCTTTTATGCAGCTCTTATTCGCTAGAAGGCATTCAAAGGTCAAAAACCTGACAATTTGTTCGTGTTTGCTATGCGATGCTAGCTAACTGATACTGTTGACCTAATTTTGAGTGTGCATGTGTTGGCGCCATCGTCATCTGCTTCCAGGTAACAAGGAAATGACCTCTTTCGACTTTACGCAAAACTTCGAGATACCCAACTCAAAATTTCACACAGCTGCTTCCACAGAGCCTTAAAAGCTCTGCTGTAAGCCACAGAACAGACTTGACATTTTGTATCCAACTGGACTTTAAACGTTACATTCTGCACCATACCCGCATTCACACTTGATGGACATTTAGGCCTGTAATATCTTATTTTTGTTGCCATTTATTTAGATTTATGTGTGTTTGCCATTTTCATTTTTTCAGTTTTTGTTCCTTGTTCTCATTCATATGCTGCTGTGAAAAATCTGAACAGAATTTCGTTGCATGGAAAAAATTTAAAAAATTTATTCTCTTCTTCTGAGTTAATGTCAAAATTTAGTTATGATAGCAAAAAAAAAAAAGTTCAGTGGCAAGAGAGAAGCTTCCTTACTTGTGAAAGTTACACGAGTTAAAAAAAAAAATGTTTGAAAACTTTCATTTAGAGCTCTGAAATCTGAGCTTTTGGTTTACTGGGATTACTTACACATATGTGAAAATGTCAACATGTTTAAAAATAAATAAAATAAGCTGGATATGTCACCTTCAAGCAGAAAAAATAAATAGGTAAATAAATACGCCAGTCTGTGACTAGGCTTAGCCTATCAGAGAGATTCATCTCTTACTAGAAGAGGTCTACCAAATGGCAAAAGAAATGGGAGTTTTGCAAAATTAACAAAGCAATCAAGTACCCTAGACACAAATAATTTGAAGTATGTTAAAACTATATATTACAGCCTTGTTGGATAGCTAGCACAGCCAGAGCACATATGGATAAAATGAACAAATAATCAAAAAATGATTTGGCTTTTAATTAAATAAAATAACAAAAAAACAGCAGGCACCAAGGTGGTGTGCACTTCTACCACACAATCATAACAAGTGTGGCTTGTGTGTGTGTTTTTTTCCCCCAGTAAACTGTGGCTAAGGAATGGATTAGTAAAATAGTCCCATACCTATTTGGCACATGTTTGAATAGTTTAAGTGTTTATATATAACTGAATCTGCATGCCTGACTAAGTGGTCAAACATATGTGAATATTTAGAGAAAAAAAAAATTTAGCAAACAACTTGTGGGCAGCAGACGTGATAACAGTCAAAGCACATCTTATGAACTTTGTGAGAAAGACCAGGAACAGTAACATTTTAAACCTCACTGCCTTTACAAAGCAATTCTATTAATATATTGCTTTGAACTGAGTTCTTTAACTTTAAAAGAAAGAGCTCAAAAACATGCTAATCTACACAGTAGCTTCGAGTGTTCATTGTATGCAGGTATCCTGATGTGCCAGTAAAATGGCCTGCAACCCAACAAACTAAAGCCTACAGAAATGGCTAAAACTTTGAACACCTCAGAGATGTTGAAGCAAATATTCTTAAGGTTATGTTGGTTGTAATTTGTTTAATGAAATTAAATTGATGTCCTTGAGTGCTCAGTATAAGGAGCTAATTTAGATATTTTAGCATATAACCAAGTCCTAGAAAACACCAAACCCCCTCTGATGCCAATCTCTATTAAATACATTTCATCTGTGTATTTATGCTTGACACTGTGCAGAACATTATTTACTGATAGTCCTGTTTTTACTATTAGAGGGTAGAAAGAACCTAAAAAGTGGCATGATAGTCAAATTTTACATTTTAGTGGATTAAGGTTTTGAGCTCAATTATTGAGAGCAAAGTTTCTCTACAATGTAGGTCAGGGCCTAAATTAGATTACTGGCAAAACCTTGGGCAACAGCTGAATTGGTGTCTGATTAACTGGCGCTCCCCACATGTCTGAGACCTTATTTGGGCTTAAGAAAGCAGGGACTGCATTACAACAGACGTACACCAACCCACCACTCAGACTGACCTGACAAACATCTAAAGATGCACCATTATCTGGACTAATCATTCAGAAACCACTGGAGAGAAAAAAATATATCACAGCAAGTGTATTAATCATTCAAAGTCCATTACACAACAACCTTAACCGAGTAGGCTCATTTTTAGCATAGTTTTTAACACAACAAAACCCTAAAACTGAGGTTTAAAAGTTTCTAGAGTCAAAATGAGATTGCTAGACTCTCTACCACTATGCAACTTCCCCAGTGATGTCAGCTATAAAGTCTCCCATTAGAGAGGGCACAGAGAACGAGAAATTAGCAGAAGGAATTTGTTACGTCAGGATTCAGTGTTCATTTTGCACTGGAGCCATCTATTTAATGTCCTCACTCCAGTACTGTAAGGCGCATAAAATAAATGTTTCCAACCCTTGAACCGAGAGTCAGACACAAGAGAGTAAGGCAGCACAACTGTCTCCTGTCAGAGCTAAGCAACAGATTTGTCTCTCTTCCTTTTTCCACCTTTTTTCTTTCACTACAGAAAGCAGTCACCTCAACACCATATAAGGCTGTTGTCATTTTAAGTAGTTTTAATCATCCTGTCTCACCCCTTTTGAATTATTTGCTACCAAAATGTGTTAAAAGCACACTGATCCCGTTCTCTCTACAACTTGCTTTTATTATTCGATTCTCCTTCCTCTCTTTTATTCTCCTAACAAGGGAGAACAACTTTCTAAAACTTGTAGGCAGTCAGACCTGGAGTTGGCTGCTGTTGCTGGGTCAATGTGGCTGCCATGGCCACAGCTGCAGCATTGGGCACGCTGGAGAACGGTGCAGGCCCAGTAGTGACTCGTGGCGTGCTCTGCCATTTCCTGTTAGATGCCCGTTTAGACTCAAAGACGTCCGTAGAGTCTTCCAGGAAGGCTCTGCGGTAGGAGAGGTACTGATGCTTCAAAATCTAAACCACAAGACATGAGAAAAAGACAAGTTAAACATGCCCACCAGTTGCCTCATCACCCAGCCCTACACGTTATTAACCTCCTGAGACCCTGCGTCCACATATGGAGACATTATATCTTGGCTTTGCTGCGCCTTATACTTTATTCTGCTCAATAGTGTTTCATACTTTAAGTCATGTTTTTGTTGTGTTATGCTATAAAATAATCCCATTGTCCACATCTGAGGACATTTTTTTCTCATAAATGTATGTAACAACCATGTAACAAAATACAACTTCCTGCTCAAAGAGGAAGCTTAATTTTTATAGATATCAGGTCCATCTAATCACAAATATCTAGGAGAAATTAAAAATCCATCACAAACGGGAGCTCGGGTCTCAGGAGGTTAAACAAACTTTCAAACAATGCAGATGAGACTCTTTATTATGTGACAAAGCTGGAGGAAATAAACTGACCTTGACGTTCTCATGGACAGACTGAAGCTGGGCAGCCTGTGCAATAAATGTTTGGTACAACTTCTGCATGGCCATGGTCAGATCTGCAAATAAAAGCATAAATAATGTCTCTGTACACATTTGATGTACTTCAATAAAAATGGGAAAAATTCATGAAGAGTCATATTTCTATATTAAATTTAAAAAAAAAAAAAAAGATCTCCATCTTGAATCTGAATGGATCAGTAGCCTGTTTGTCAATGAAACATGTAACACAAGGATCAATCTCAACTTTAACATGACCAGAGTTATGTTAACAGCCACACAAATGTGTTCTTACCCTGAGGAGTGATGTGGGAGCCACTGCTCTGGGTTGTCAGGTGGTTCTCCAGCTCCTCTATCTGCTGCCGGTACTGCTGCAGCTGCACCTCGAACTGCTCTACCAAGCTACGGAAATAACTAAACACACACAAGGGCCACATATTTTAAATCTTAGTCCATTATGCAGTGTCCATAGTTAACTTTTTAAGTCAACTACTAAGAGGACTTTTTGACAAAACATAATTTAAAAAAAAAATCCATTTGGCCATGTCTTATGACATTCAAAAGTAATATAAAAAACTTTCCACAAGTTTGAAACGCAAGCCTACCAGAAGCAAAAGTAATCGGTTGCACACGCTGACTTTGGATTTGCTTTCTGACTTTGATCCAATAGCTTACTTACTCTGATGGAGCTGTATTCTCATGTTGAAGTCCAGGAGGGGTCTTTTGCGTACGAAGTGCTATGTCAGCATTTTTCAGCTCCTTAACAACAAAGGAAAGCAGAAAGTGTATCTAAAGAGGTTTTTTGTTATAGATTTGAGGGAAACTTTCATATTTTTAGTTTGTGAGGTATAAGGAACAGAAAAAGTTAACCCTCAGAATTAAGTTAATCTCATTTTAAGTTTTGTTAATAATATTTCAGTATACTTTCAATATATCTACAGATGCTTGGTGGAAATGACCACTTGGAGCATTTTTGTGAATCCTACTTTGATAGATGCAACATTGCATACACGTGTATCCACTTAGGGTTTGTGAATACGGCTTCTGATTTGCTGAACATGATATCAGAAAAATGTGCAGACATAAGAACCTGTGTCAACATAGGCTACATTCACACTGCAGCCTCAAGTGACAACAATTCAGATTTTTTGTGAAATCCGATTTTTTGTTCACATTTCCAAATATATATGACTTGGAATGCCACTGTGTGTGAACTGCAGAGTTGAATGGAAATGTTCCCATGCAGGAGAGGGTGGTTCAGAATGTCACACGTAGCCAGCGTGCTCAGCGCTCAAC